>MJUU01026651.1:0-10790 GCA_002080025.1 Modiolus philippinarum
CAAAAACGTTTTTGAAAACCTACGGCTTTTTGCCATATCAACTACTAAGGACTTCAATCTTTGTATGTAATTGAGCATGGAAGACCCCGAGCAAGACCCTCGCTATTAGACCGATTCCATAACGATGATTCAAGTGAAGAGGAACGATAACTTGCATATACTGCTCATTAAAAACTAAATTCTATGACAACTATTGATTAATTAATTTTCCGCGGATGGATATTTCGACAGATATCCGATGGCTGTCTCTTCGTTGAAGAATACAAAGAATCGGTGTGATGAAAATGAAAATATGAATTAAGGACAGAGCATTGGAAGTTGCTCATTAATTTTGAACAAAATTTTCTATATGGATATTGCGAATTCTTTATTAAATAAGAGGACGACCAATCGGATATCAAATTACTCAACTCTTTAACATACACGTTTTCTTAGTTCAACAAACACTGATCGAAAGCAAACATTTTGACAATTTCTTCAAAACAGATATTTTTTTAAGAATGATTCTTCTAACTCCAGTGACATCTTATTGACGACGGAAGACTCGTCATGAAATATACAATGAAATTTATCAAAGCCACTCTACTTGTAGACTATAGAATGAACTTTTCATCAGGACAAATTCTCGTATCCAAAATGCAAATGCTACTGAAGAGAGTTTGATCCATTAAATGTATTTTTAACCAATTTTGACAGAATATTTTCATTAAGTTATTTCTTGAGGAATATAGCGTTGTGTCCATTCTCGTATTGTGTTAACACTCGTGGAGTGTCCACACCCACCTAGTTTGCACTTGCCATAGTGTTTCATGGCTCAATGAGCGGGGATGTTCACATACACTGTTTTTAACTTTTTATTATTATTATTATTATTATTATACTTTTAGTTTATGTTGTTGTTGTAGGTATGTTGATTTTTAATTCCATTATGAACAGATATAAGAAGGGGTATTTGCCAAACAAAAAAAAATCGCGGGGCGGTAAAATTTCCCGAGCCTGAGACCCAAGACTTGGCATATACCTCGACGTTCATGATATATCTGTTTACTTACACCGAATGTCTCTATCATGAAAGCGCACAGATGACTCCGGGACAAATACCACCGTGACGGTGAAGGGGTATTTGCCAAAAATACAATGGATATTTACCAATCAGAATGCAGTTTACTTACAAAAGGGTAATTATAATTAAAGTACAATTTAGTTAAGTATAATAGTAGCGTACAATAGTAAACAATATCGAATAAAAAATACTAGTATGGTTGTTCGAATTGATATTAAAAAACGAATAATTCTGTGATAAACATTTGCGTGATTGGTTTCCAACAAACACAAGTAAGCATTTATTCAATAGTTTATTACATTCTTGTATTATTTTTAATTTTTTTCAACCAATATATCATGAACATATAAATTTAACAATAAAATATTGACAGATAATTCAAGACACGCATTGAATGCGGAATAAGACCAATACAATTATTCCTATTTTCCGTACATATTGCAATTGTAGCGATACATTTTATTTCAAATAATTAAACTTTTTAATTTTGTTTTAATTTTGAGTTCATCCATTGAACAAAAAAAAACTTCCAAGGGCAAACGGTTTTTATTCATATAATTATGTGTTCGCGAATTTAAAAGCAGACAAAACATCTTATCAGATACATCTTGTAGATATTTTGTCTCATGTGCATTTTCTCTATATCCTTTCATTGTTTATTAAGATATCATATCAGTATGCATTTGAAATTTCAAAAATTCTATTCCACCTTTTGTGCATGGAACACTATTTTAGATCTACATGTGTAAATAATAACAAAATACCGAAGTTACTGAATATAATATTTAAAATCAAAACACTATTCAGTATTGAACAGTGTTGCTTCCTATCAACTCAGTACCAAGAAGTACATTGGAATTATTGCTATTCAATACCACGTTATGTTTTGAAGACCTTCAAATCGTACAAAGGTACATAACTCTGTTTCCCTCAAATCGTATATGGTTACAAGTGCGCAATTATTTACAATGCATTTTTCATAGGGGGTTCCCTTGTTTAGCGATAAACTAAAAATAGACGAAGGCTTTTTTTCATCCCGGAGGTCCTGAAAATGACAAGTACTCATACAGATCTTTCGAAATCCAAAATAAAAAATGGGGGGTCATGCGGCGATTCTTGGTGTAAATTGAGGCTCAAAAAGGGGTATATTGAAAATAATAAAATATTTTTGTGTCGACCAGATCCCATAAAAGGTCAAATTATCACCTCTGGGTAAAATTGTTGAAATCAGATTTGCTATAAACCGAACTGTAACATAACATGGTATTTTATTTTAAAACATTTAATTTTATTATCCACCAATCGTAGGAGTTGTAGTGCTTAATACTGAATACAGCTTTGGGTTCAAAACTGGATCCCTGCTCGAAAGTCAATAATTGCGCACATGATACCTATATATGAAGCAAATTGAATTTGAACTTTTCAACCGTATATTTCTACTATATATAAATTTCATCCAAATATTTGATGTCATTTATTTCTAAGTCATTTATCAACTTCTATGCTTAATTAAGCCCGGCTTGATTAATCGATCAAATTGATCATCGATCAGTACTCGATCAAATTTCGAACACTAATCGATTGATGAGTTACACTCATCGAACACTTATCGATCAAACTCCCAAAAGAGTTTGATCGATTAGTGATCGATTATTTTGATTAGATGATTTTGATCGATACCTATCGATTAGTGTTCGACTATTGATCGATTACAATCAAGTGTCGTCAACATATTGATTGTTTAAGTTAACTTGCTTACTTTTTAAAAACCAGCTATCATGATGTCAAGAAAAAAATTTTACCAGTATTTGCCCGGTTAATGGAGGGGAGGTGACAGAATTTTTCTGTTACAGTGCTTTGGGCTTTTTCAGCTGGTTTTTAAATGTTTTTTGTGAAGTAAATTAGTTGTGAACTGTTTTGAACCATTTAGTGTTTTCTGTTCTGTTAATTTTTTACTTTGTGTTAACTGTTAAATGGAAATATAAAAATGCACAGTTTTCTGTTAAACATAAAAATGTGTTGATATACTGTTAATGAAACCCCTCTTGCCCATGTTAATGATTTGAGGTAGTCCTAGATCATTCAAAACCAACTTACATTGTGTAGTTTCACCCTCATTACAGATTCTGTAGTCTCTTTTACATTCATCTTTGGAGTGTTGGCACTTTGAAGTTCACTGATATTTGAAGCCAGCCAGTAAATCTTTAATATTAAACTGATTGCTTTTTTTCTAAGAGGGGAAGCGGTAAATATCCATTTTCATGATTTTAAAATATCATGTTTTGATCCCAAAAGGAATTGCACATGATCTCTTATATGCATATTAAGCATAACAAGATCCAGAAAACTGGTGTTTTCGGAAGTGCCCCGCAATTTCAATCCTGAAACTTGGGGCAAAAGTCAAGTGAAAGCCAAGAAATCTTTGACGGAAATTTTGGTATATAGTAAAAAATCAAAGTATTAGCAAACTGGGAGTGGATGTCCAACAAACTTGAAAAATGCTTACACAATACAACTCATCATTTCCAAACCTCAGACCAAATTTCAAATCATTCCCTCCAGTAGAAGCCAAGAAATCTGTGACAGAAAATTTTATTTATAGTAAAAAATCAAAGTGTTTGGCAAACAGGAAGTGGATGTCTGACAAACTTGAAAATTGCTTACACAATACAACTTATCATTTCCAAACCTCAGACCAAATTTCAAATCATTCCCTCTAGTAGAAGCCAAGAAATCTTTGACAAAAAAATTGTTGACGGAAAAAATTCAAAGTATCGGCAAACAGGAATTGGATTTCCCATCAACTTGAAAATTGCTTACACAATGCAACTCATCATTTCCAAGCTTCAGATCAAATTTCAAAACAATTCTCTCCAGTAGAAGCCAAGAAATCTTTTTGACGAAAAAAAATTGTTGACGGACGGACAGACGGACAGACAAAGTGAAAAACTATAGGGCACCCGCATCTCATTGTTAGGCCCTAAAAAGCATCAAATTTAGTATTTCACTACAGATGATGTAAGGGGATGTTTCTGTAAGAATTCTAGAAAGAATTTATAGAACATTTGGTTAGGTTTACATTAAAAAAACTAAAATTTTGCAGTTTGCCATTTGTTTCCGATATGTGGAAAAAACAATTTTTTTCACATGACATTTTCAAAACTAATTGTTGAAAGATGATCATTACCTGATATAGGTATACAAAAGTTTTCAACCAGAAGAATTTCTCAAACATTATATGAAAAAAACAAAAATTAATAAATAAAAGGGATTTTATTGCATGTTCCATAACTGTATAATAAGAATATGTGTATAAAGTTCTTTTTATGTTCATTTTCCAAATCATCTGTGTTCTGTTATGGGTCATACAAGAGTTCTACCTGAAAAAAAAAACAACAAAAAATCATTTACATTCAGTGATAAATCTTGTATAAACTTTCTTGCCATCATGTTTCTTTTGTTTTTAATCTAAAAAAGCTATACTACTTGATTTCCACTTTTCTTGCAAATGTATGCTCTCCAATGGGATAGGAATATAGGAATCTATATGGACCAATGGGCAGCTAAGTGACTTAACAAATAAAATTTCAAAATGTTCAAAGTAGCAAAAATAGTTTATTATCTAGAACAAACTTGAACTACATGTTTCGTAAATTCATGATAAATATATGAGCTACATGGTTTTGTAAATCAAACATTTTAAGAGCCAAGTAGTGCTACAAAGATACA
This sequence comes from Modiolus philippinarum, assembly GCA_002080025.1. Classification (NCBI taxonomy): domain Eukaryota; kingdom Metazoa; phylum Mollusca; class Bivalvia; order Mytilida; family Modiolidae; genus Modiolus; species Modiolus philippinarum. The sequence goes on from MJUU01026651.1 coordinate 4,793, forward strand.
CCTAAGGATTCATTCCAAGGAACATATTAACTGAAAATAGATGAATATTTCCCCAAAAGACAAGTTGAATGTTTTTTTTCAGTTCATTTGTTTGAAAAAAGTTATTAAAAATAGTATTTTTACCTTTTCAGCCCTTTTCAGAACTAAACATTTGATTACAAATTCACAATTTAGTAAAGTAATTCCTCTTTGTGCCTAGTATCAAGGGAGTGCAGGGACAAGATGTATACATTAACCCAATGTCAGGGTACAGTGAAACCTGTATAAAACAAACCCTGACACAACCGAAATCCTGTCTTAACCAACCCCGATATAAAGACCCTTTGTACAGATTTTTATTTATTATGGACCTGTGTAAACTGAACACCTATATAAACTGACCAAATTCTGCAGTCCCAAAGGGTAATGGAAAACACTGTGACAGTTTGTTTAAAGGAAACAAACTTCAATGATACAACCAAAACTTTTGTAAATGTATTTATATTTGTATCATAACCAAAAGTATCTTGATACATCAATAAGTCGAATTGTTTCACCCGTACTGCCAAGACTAATTTGCATGAAATCTAGTGAAGATATTTTTTTCAATCCTGTTCATTTTCTCCCCTTTCAGTTTATGTCCCTCCCTTTAAAATTTTTTTCATACTAGTATATTTTTTCTTTCTTCTTGTTCGATGCAAAAGGTAGTTGCCACCTTTGAATGAAAGTAATGAGACTTTCATAAAAGTGTTCTGAATTACAAGGACTTAATGAAAGGTTGACAATAAACAAGAAAAATATGTAATAGGCTCGTGTGCTTGATTTTGAGATACAAGCAATTAAAAAAATTGCAGGAAATGCACCTTTCTAGGTTTTTTCATAGGCTTTGTATAGACATTTGTAATTCTTGAAAATAGAACAAAGGGGTAAATGTCAATTTCTTGAGATTTTGTCTGATATACTTAAAGGTACATGCTTTTAGAATATAACATGAAAAATTGGTGTTCATATGCAAAATATTTTACATGTTATGATACGGAAAAAGATAAGTGGAGTCTGCATACCTGATGAAATGTCAAAAATCAACTGTGGCAACTACCTTAATCAATTTTAAATGAACCACCTTTTCAAATACCCAGGTAATATTTGATTTTGGCACAAAAACATTACAAACAATCACAAAAAACAAATAGATACTTTAATATTGGCACAAAAAAAAACCCAAAGAAGTCCCTTTGTTTTATCATATAATTATCATACGACCGCAAAATTTGAGGTTGTATAATGGTATGGCAATGTCGTCGTTGTCACCGGCGGCATCGTTGTCAGTATACACATATGTTTTTGGTTAAAAAAAAGTTCCAGTTTATCAATTCTTGTGAAATTTAATCACAATGTTCATTGGCACAAAAGAAAGGCTGGGACAAGTTCTGGATTTTAAAAAAAAGGGGCCAAAACGGGCAAAATTGGGTGTTTTCGCATATTTTGCTATAGAATTTTGATGATTGGATTTTGATGGGGTTTATTTCAGTATGCTCCTGAAGAAATTTCCAGTTAGTAGAATGTCGACAGATTTCACGTGGCATGTACCGTTCATCAAAAAGGGCAAATCTCAATTTTTTTTTATTTCTATTCTGATTTGGCTGCAGTTTATTTTTTTTTAATGGATTCATTATGAAAAATGAACAAGCATTTAACTTATAGATTTTTGATAAGAAGCCAAGTGTAACCAAAATCGCAAATGTACAGATTACCTGAAATGTTTATTTTCCATCTGATTTTCATGGGAATCCTCTTGTTGTAAGCTTTCAGTAGTATAGGAACAATTTTTTTGTATCTCTTATGTTTTCTGAGCTATAAGGCAGTCAAAGGGACAGAAATTGCAATTTTTCAAAATATGTAAAATCTTTATTTTTTATGGGATTGTGATGGGATTTTTTTCTTTAAATTCCTCTTGTTGTAAGCTTTTGGCTGTATATGTCAGCAGATTTGGCTTATCTTATCTTATTTGAATTATAAGGGGTCAAAAGTGCCGATACTACAATTTTTGAAAATATTTAAAATTGTTAATGGGATTTTTTTTCTTCTTTTGATTAGTGTTGATGCAAGCTGTCAGTAGTATGTCAACAGATTTAGCATTACTCTTACAGTTTCCGAGCTTTCAGTCATCTAAAGCATGAAAAGGGTCAATATTTATGTTCCCTAGTTTGTGACAATCAAGCTCTTTATTTTGTCCATCTGGTCACTGCATCAAGCTCTTTACTGTGTCCAAAATCACTTTAAATGACACTTGTTCAAATATTAATGGAAGACATGCTGCGGTCGTATCATGCTGTTCTCTGCGTAACCCTTTATTTTGAATGAGTGTGCTGATGCCAAAGATAGAAATAAATGGTCTTGGCCTTGTTCTATTCTAATTTGATAGGGCAATTTACAACTTACTTCATGGTGTGGTATTTCCTGCCTATTGAAGATATTGTGACACCATTTTGATATATGTTTTATAGAGCTGTAACTTTCGAGATAGGAGACTGCCTCCCTAAGTTATCAACACTAACCTCAGAAGCTGCATGGATTATGTCCAACTCATTCATTATTTTTTCATATAGAATGGCACCACAGAATACTTTGAAAATACATTCTTGCTCTATTCCACATCCAGTGGCCCATCTGTGTGGTTTACTGTTCCTGGAAGGTGCAGTCGGCTGACTAAAAGTATAAAAGAACACTTCCATATACCAAGTTCTTTATAAACCAGAGGCTCTTAAGAGCTTGTATTACTCACATGGAACCTTGTGCTAAAAATTTTAAGTTTCCCACTGGCAGATTGTCCATTTAAGAACCAAGTTTGATTCTAAATTCCCAAGTAAATTCAGAAGAGAAAATCTTTGAAGGTCCAATTTTAAACCATGTTTCCTGCTCACCTGCGGGAAGCCATTTTTGAAGGTGTTCAAACCTACCATACACAATTTTCAAAGGGCACTGATGGACTATTGTTACCACTTTGGTTCCGAAATCCATCATGGTTTCAGAGGGGATCTTTGAATGTGTTTCCATAGGGTCTAGTGTTAAATCATATTCCCAAAAGGTGGCCATCTTGAATGAGGTGCAAACCTGCTGGAAACAATTTTTAAAGGGGACCATTGTGATCATGTTTGGTCCAAATTGGCCAAGTAGTTCCAGAGGAGAAAATCTTTGAAATAAGTGTTGTTTCATAGATTTCAACCTTAAACTACCGGGTATCATACGTTCACCGTTTGGGTCCATCTTGGATAGTATTCAGACATGCCATGCACATTTTTAAAAGTGGACCAATAATGGACCATTATGACTAAGTATGGCTTTAATCAGCCAAGAACTTTCAGAGGAGATATTTGAATGTTTTCCCATAGGGTTCAATATGTTATATTCAGTTAAATGCTTTTCGGACATCTTGGATGAGGTGTGGTCTGGGAAGGGAAATATCCAATAACTATTCTGGCCAGGTTTGGTTCCATTTGGCTTTCAAGATTAGAAGTAGAAGTTCTTTGAATGCTTTCCCATAAGGCCCTATGTAAAACTAACTATATTTCAGCTTGTAGCCATCTTTGATGCTATGTGGACTTATCAGACTTTTTTAAGGGACCAATTGTGTATGATTGTGACCTTGGTTAAGACTGGACTAGTTCTTCCAAAGGAGAAGATTGTAAAATATATATTCCAATAGGGTCCATAGAGTGCCAACTAAGGATTTTTGTGACAAAGTATGGTTCCAATTCGCCAAATAGTTTCAGACGAGAAGATCTTAGAATATGTTTCCACATAGGGTTCAACTATTAAGTTCCCTCCTGGTGGCCATTATTAGTTGTAAACTTGCCAGACTAATTTTTGAAAGGGAACAACCAGAGTACTAATGTGACCAAGTTTGTTGGCTTTATTTTGTGGTTTCAGATTTGAAGCTCTTAGAAAATTAATTTTTTTTCCAAACGTTAAAGTATGTTCCATGTGTCACCTACCTTTGATGCGATGCAGTTATGCGGGACACAATTTTAAAAGCGGACCAACCAATTTGTAACCAAATATGGCTCTGACTGGCTAGGTTCTTTAAGAGGAGAAAGTGTTGAATAAATTTCCCCATGGGGTCTATTGTTAAACTAAATTCCCCCATGGCAGCCATCTTAGATGAAGATCAGACTTGCTGGAACATTTTTAAAAGGAAAACACATACCTGTTAACCCTCCCCCTTTAAGAAGGAGACTCCCTCTAAGGAGCTTAATCTCCCTCTTTCAATGGATCTCCCTCAAGGGAGAGGAAAATCTCCCCCTTACTGCTTTTCTCCCCTAAACCTTCCTCATAGATAAAATAGGGTCATTTTTTAAACAGTATTTCCAAATGTGTTTGGCTTTCTTGGCAAAATTATGAATTATGATGCACAATTTTAAAATCATGGTAGAATTTTGATTTTAGAAATTGATCTAACAGCTTATATAAATTAATTCTTCCATTCCATATTCTCTTTTCTTCATTTATAAATGAAATTTTTTGTTGTTGAAAAAAGGTCGTTACGTAAAATCTCCCCCTTAGATGGGCTGGTATGAAGGAGATCTCCCTCATAGCAGCTACCAAAGGTTAACAAGTATGGAAAACATCGAATGACTGTTCTGACCTAGTTTTACTGCAATTGGCTCTGCAACTTCAGAGAACTGTTTTGAATGCTATCCCATAAGTTCCAATGCTCAAAAAAACTTTCTCTACTGGCGGCAATCTTGGATGTAATGCAGACTTGCAGGACATATTTTTTAAAGGGGCCAATTAAGTTTGGTTCAAACTGGCCATTTAGTTTTACAGGATATCTTTGAATTTAGGGTCCAATTTTAAACTAATTTCCTCGCTCACGGCCATCTTACATGAAGTGCGGACTTGATGGACATTTTTATGGGAACCACCTAAGGACTACTGTGACCAAGTTTGATTCCATTTGACCAAAAGGTTTCAGAAGAGAAGATATTTAAATGAAAAGTTTTGAACACACTGACAATGGAGAACAGATTCCAAGTGATGACGAAAGCTCAGCCTTGCTATAGCAAGGTGAGCTAAAAAGAGACGGAGAAATAAAACATCATAATGGCCTTCTAATCTTATATGAAAATTCCAAAAGCCTTATGCATATCTATAAACTATATGCATTGATTCCACAGGATGACTTTCACTAAAGAACTGACAACTTAATTGTTTTTACCATGTATTTGTAGAGACTTTGTCACATGTGCATTTACTCCATATCCCTTCATTGATTACAACTAAGGACTGTTTGCAACTTACAAACATTATTACTTTCCTTACAACCAAATCAGGACATTTCATGACACAGCTACCAGGTATTACAAATTTAAAACAATAGATCCAAAAATGTCGGAGGAGTATTGTCATGAGGACGATAGAAGATTCACCCCCTCGGGACCTCATCAAAGCAAAAACTCTAAAGCTTAGTGTCCATCTATACAGAATTTTTGCAACAATTATAACAAAATAACAATTGAAATTGCAAATTTTTTGAAAAGTTCACATCACAAGAAAATTGATGGACAAAGCAATATACTTGAAATTTATTTGGAAAGTGCTGTCAATCTCATAAAATTCTGCCTATGACAATCACACTATCGGCCAAGTGCAAATCGACCAGATCACTATTATAGTCGAGCAACATATCCGATTGTTGAAAAAATCATTATTACAGTAATAAGCATTATTAATTTTATTACAGTAAAAATTTCTTAAATGGGGCAGTATCTTTTGTTTAGACTATAATAATGATCTCATCGATTCGCACTTGGCTGATAGTGAATTATATAAGAAAAATGGTAATGGACATGAAATTCTTCCAAATGAAAATAGGGACAAAAACTGGGGAAATGTACAAAAGGAAATACCAAAATTTTTGATAAATAAAGTAGCTGTGCAGCTTGAATCTTGAATGTTGTATGGTCCTCAGTTAGTAATAAAGATGTTTGCTCAATAGATTTGACATTTCAGGCTAATT
>MJUU01026651.1:21362-50688 GCA_002080025.1 Modiolus philippinarum
TTTTCGTCAATGTAAATTAAAAGATCTAAATACGAAGCTGAAGTAGGTGTATCGGTAGTCTCTTTAATTTCAAGCTCATTGGGATAGATCTGGTGTAAATATTCCTTGAATTTTGGATTATTAAGAGAAAGTACATCGTCTATGTAGCGGAAGCTGAAATTGAAGGACTGGGCTAAATGTTTTTGTTTTTTCTGTGTAAGCCCTTGTAAAAACTTCGCCTCATACGAAAAAAGGAAGAGATCAGCTAAAAGTGGCGCGCAGTTAGTTCCCATGGGAATCCCGATTGTCTGTTGAAAAACACGGCCTCCAAATTCGACAAAAATATTATCTATTAAAAATTCCAACATCTTGATTACGTCATTCTCAGTGTACTTCTTGTTTGACTCAGTGTGGTTCTTTACAAAATATGTTTTGTCTTTCCCTACTACTAAATAAGTGTATCTGCGTTCCCCGTTTTTAGTGCAGAAACATTGATGTATCAAATCCGAAATTACTGTTTTCAATTTATTGTGTGGCAGGGTAGTATAAAGAGTAGAAAAATCAAAGGTTTGTATGCTGTGGCAATGGGTAAGACTGCTAGAGGATAGCTGTTCGAGAAGAACAGGAAAAAATAAGGAAATAAAATGTAACCAATATATTTTCAATAAGCCCTTTAATAAATAAACAAAAAGACCATGAAAAGTGTTTATCAATTACACATCAAAGTTCCCTACAGTGTCATCTGAATTTAGGCTGATAGGAAATACAAACATATGGTGGTAATTAACATGATTCATGTTATCTAATGTCAGATGGTCAAAGATTTCACATTCAGTAATTATTGCAATTTTCCTGGAATATTTTAAATAGCAGTCAAATTTAACTTCAGAATGCCACTGTTATGGATAGTTTTGCTTTTTCTCACTGTCCTTTCAAATGTGGAATGTGGGAAAACTGAGGATCTCTTTGATGCGATAGGAAAGTCTGGACACGGACAAGATATTCAACTTACCAGTTCAAGCATCATCTGTAATCCATGTAAAATATCAATAGGATACAAGTCTTCATGCCATTACAGCAATGTGATAAGACATCTAACCAGCGAGCAACACAAAGCCAAAGCTAAATGGTCAGTGGATGATCAGTCAGATGGATACTGTAAAATAATATCAACAGTTCAAAAAACAAATCTACATCAATTCTTTCATACAACTAAGAAACAGAATGTTCCATCAACTTCTACTCGCACATCTATTTCTAACCGACCTTCTACATCCTCACCCTGTATAAGTTCAAATATTTCTCTTCCAAAACTAATTGCACAGGATATTATACACAAGGAAAGCAAACATCTATCAACTGAACGAAAATTAAAATTGGCAAAATCACGCCAGCTAATTCAGGATATCTTAGCTGAGGAAAGAATTTTATTCGTGTCTGAAGGTCAACAAAATCAACAACTAATAGAACAGCTTACTACTACAATGGAGGGATTGCAAGACAACTTTCGTCAAAAGGTGGAATTTAAGTTATCTAAGTTGAACTATATGGATTGTATTCCTAAATTATTTTTATCAAATTTATTCCGTTTATCTGCACAGATTTCAATGGATCTTGAAAAAGAAGAAAGCAAGAATGAAGAATTATTAAAAATTTCAGAAACTTTTGTTATCCAGCAATATCAAAGTTTGTGTAAAATAACAGAAGTAGAAAACCAGATTAGAACAACAAGTTCAGTGGATGAAATTTTGTGTCAAGTAAAACAGTCTTTTCAGAGTGAATCACATATTAATCCCGAGACTTTACTTCAGCTGTCCATTTTAATGGAAAGGGATGATTTTCTGTCAAAGTTTCTAAATGACATAGTTAGTAATATGGAAAAGAGAAGGCCAACCTGGAGTGAAACTACACTAAGTATGTTCAGTCTACTTCTAAATTATGGTGGTCCTACAACAGCAGAACTCATTAGTAAAAATTTTGGAGGACCTGGATTATCAACAATTTATATCAAAGCAAGACAGTCTATACAAGTTGACAATATACTACAACCAGAAATGTTTTTTAATGCTGCCAAATTCTATAATAAAATATTACCTGGTGATCTCATATTAAGTGATATTATATTCACACTGGCGATTGATGCTACACCGATTTTACCCCTGAAACGTGCCAAAGGGAACAATCTTATAGGTTTTGCCACAGAGCACAGAATACAAGTTAACTCTGCTGATGACATTATTCAAATTTTCAAGGATAAAGATTTTGCTATAGCTCAGCAATGCTATGTTTTTATTCTGAACCCACTAAGAAGTGACATTCCATATTATATTTTAGCTGCACCTCCTGTTATAAAAGGAGAAACTCAAGTTACTGTAAAAACCTGGATGAAAAATATTATGACATGGGCAAAAAATTGTGACATTAATATATTTGGTCTTGGTGCTGATGGAGACTCAAAGGTTAGAGCATACTACTTGAAGACTTTTTCAAATGATAAACAAGATACTAGTTTAACTTCGGATCGTGAGGAGTTTTCATTTTGTTTACCTCTGAATGAAAACAGTCTACAATTTGAATGTGCATTTCCTGATCCTCGTCACCTTATTAAAAAATGGAGGAACCAAATTCTTAATGTTCGAAGACTTCTAATTCTTGGACATCATTTAATACAACTAGAGCATCTGATGGAAATTGCTGACAATGAAAAGTACAAGTATAATTTAGGTCTCTGGAAGACAGATATTAAAGTCAGTGACAAACAAAATGTAAATGCTGCTGTACGACTATTCCATCCTAAAGTTCAGGAATGTTTATGTGACTGTGATTCCAAAAAATACAAAGGAACCATGCATTTTTTACAAATAGGAACAATGTTGCATGATATGTATTTTGATAAAAGTATGCATGTGTCAGTTAGGATCAGACATGCATGGACCCTTGTTCAGTTCTTGAGAATGTGGAAAACTTGGAGCAAACTTTCAGGATATAAAATGGATAAAAACTTTATATCAGATCAAACATTTCATGATGTCCTTATAGCAAGTCATTCATTGATTTTGTTCATAAAATTCCAATTCAAAGAAAACCATCAACAACCTTTTGAACCATGGACTTGGGGGTCCAATACATGTGAGGAAGTATTCAGCAAAGCTAGATGTTTTGTACGTACTAAAAACAACTTCTGTCATGTCGAATTTCTTGATATTTGCAGACGGCTGCAAAAAGTTGCAGAAACTGAAAAAAATCCTAATTTAAAACCAAAGTCTAGTCATAAACATTCTAAAAATGCTATATTGACCTTGGATGATGTCGACTCAATTATTGAAGCAGAAATGAAAAATGGTGACGAAGCTGCATGCAATATGGCACTAAATGTGGGGATGCACGAACTTCTTCTAGCATCAAATGTATCAGAATTTAGTAGCAACAAGCAGTTAATAATAAAAACAAATCTTGCTGAAGTTAATCCAAAGGTTACTGATGTTACTGCAAATGAAAAAGATGAGCTTAAAGTACTCAGCAATGACGAAGTTGAAAGTATGACTGAAGGAGACATTATACTCACAACTTTAAATAATGATCCTCAAACAGTTTACTCTGCAGATTTACTGGACCTGGCAACTGATGTGAACTCTAATGCAGAACTTGAAATTAATGACACTGACAAAATAGGTAATTCTGAAAGACTTTTTCCACAATTATCTTCCCTGGAACAAAATCATTCTGCAAATTCTGTTACATGTTCTACTGAAAAATCTGAAAAAAAGACAAAGAGAAAATCTGAGGATGCTGACTGCAATCTTATGCAAGAAAGTACAAAGAACACTCATATATTTCATCAGGGCAGATGGTATCATATCAACCAATTCATTGCTTGGGAGCAAGGTAAATTTTATATGCCGAAGTAAGCACGGCTTAATCGGTTTTACAGTAATTATGTTGTATTTGATAAATTTATAGCCACAAAATCTAGAACACCTTCATCTGCATACGTTAGCCAGAATACTTATATTGCAGCTTGGAATAATGGAAAATACACATTTGGTAACATAAAGCGAATCATTCGACTGCCGGTCTAGAGGTAAAAGTGCTTTTCCAATATTTTACTGGGATAAAAGTTCACAAGATGTAGAAATTGCAATTCAAATTTTGTTACCTGTAGAGAAACATGAAAATGATCTGTCTCGAACTTTCGAATGGTCAAAGACATTTATGTGGATAACAGTCAAAGATTATGTAACTAGATGTTGTCGGAAACGACAGCTATCCCCGCACTCCCTGTTTGACACAGAAAACAGTTGTTATACACCCATGGGCATAATTTTTTTCATTATCTTTGAAATCTGCCTATTGATAGTCATTATTGTTACTAAAAGAATTCTAGGATATATGGTTGCGAAGTAGAATTCCAAAAAATAAGTGGTCTTTGAGACTTTCAGGAAATTTACCAAAATTGGAATCAAATATTTTTGAAATCCAATTTATGAAAATGTTCGTCCTAACTTACACAAACATTTTAAGTATGGTTGCTAGGTAGAATTCCAAAAAATAAGTGGTCTTTGAGACTTTCAGGAAATTCACGAAAATTGGAACCAAATATTTTTAAATTCCAATTCATGAAAATGTTGGTCCTAAACTACACAAACATTTTAAGTATGGTTGGTAGGTAGAATTACAAAAAATAAGTGGTCTTTGAAACTTTCAGGAAATTTACCAAAATTGGAATCAAATATTTTTGAAATCCTATTATGAAAATGTTCGTCCTAAACTACAAAAACATTTTAAGTATGGTTGCTAGGTAGAATTCCAAAAAATAAGTGGTCTTTGAGACTTTCAGGAAATTTACCAAAATTGGAACCGCCTGTCAGAATCGTAAGTTATCAGAATTTTGCTTTTTACCAAACACTTGTCAGAATATAATATAATATGCCAAAATTTAAAAAAAATATGTGTCTTTGACATTTTCAGGAAATTTACCAAAGTTGGAACCGGAACCAAAATTCCAAAAGCTTTATTGCAAATCTATAGACTATATGCAACAATTCTGCATAAAGATTTGATCCCTAAATCCAAAAATGTAGGAGGAGTTTGCGTCACATGCCACATGTGTCTAATCCACATCATTTGGTTTTTGTTAAAATTGACATCATGGGGCCTCTTGTTTGCACCAAGACCAATATCAAAAATCCGAAAGCTTATTGCGCATCTACAGTCTATATGCAACAATTCTATAACAAAATTAAATCCCTAAATCCATATATGTAGGAGGAGTTTGTGTCACATGCCACATGTGTAAAAATTGACATCATGGGGCCTCTTGTTTGCACTAAGACCAATATCGAAATTCCGAAAGCTTATTGCGCATCTGCACACTATATGCAACAATTCTACAACAAAATTAAATCCCTAAATCCAAAAATGTAGGAGGAGTTTGAGTCACAAGAAAAGTGTGACGGACGGACGGACGGACGGACGGACAGACGGACGGACGGACGGACGGACAGACGGAGGGTATAACATTATCCCCGAACTTTCTTCGAAAGTGCGGGGATAACTAGTATTCAAGGGCACTGGATAGATGGTGTATATAAAATTGAAGAAAATTGCTACCTGGAACTACACACAGGTAAGAATACTTGTAATCTTGAACAAACAAAACATACCATTGATATTGTACACAGGCACTTGTTTCTATCAATAGAGCACCTTCTTACTTCTTTTTACGGTTGACCGGGGGTCAATCGGCGCGAATTGCGTCACTAAACATTGTGACGTTGGAAAATCTATATTGTGACGTCAAAATTTTCCGGGAAAATTCACCTACTGGAAAGTCGTCTATGGGGGTCGACCTATACGTTTTACATATAGGTTGCCCCCCCCCTCCCATTGATAGAAACAAATGCCTGTGATATTCATATTGTAGGCAACACCAAACAAGTAGTAGTGTTATAAATAATATTTTACCTGTGATGCCCTGGTAATACAAGCCGTGTACATACTAAAATATGCACTTTAGACACAATCACTGTAAATTCTTGATTGCCCTGGTAATTTACAATATATTTTAAGTTAATTGAGTTGTATTTTATATCATATATTGTTGTTGACATATTTACCTTCAAAAGTTATTTTATAATTTCAATTTTCACTCATAAAATCACAACAACAGTTGCAAATATTTCCTCTGACTCTGTGCAATTGTGAAATTAACTCCCCTTGTGATAATATAATTTCCAGACCGAAAGCAGGTACGGCATTGACTTTGAAGATAAAAATAATTTGTAGGGTACTCACTGAGTAACATCAACCTATCGTCAGTATGGAAATGGTAAAAATGGGTTGTACTTGCAATATTTGGTTAATTTTGAACACAATAGGTTTTGCATTTTAGGGGAGGGTCCACTATAGCTCAGAATCAAAGAGATGTGCCGATGTGGCAAATGTTATAACCAAACATGTCAAACCACAGGCACTTGTTTTCATTAAAAAAAAATGTTTTTCCCCTCTCTTCAAGAAAAGGAAGGGCTGACATCTTTTATGAAACAAGTGCCTGTGTGTCAAGTGTTATTCACATAGAAACCCCATTATAAATATTTTGCAAAACGGCTATCTTGGCTCCATTTATAAACTTTTTTTAGCATGGAAACCGTAAGAGATACACCAAATCCTTCTACAGATATACAAAATTACACAAACAGGATAACAATAAACACTTCAAAGGATAACTACAATCACATGCCACAATTCACATTCGAACTGCGATTTCGAGACGTTTTGGCCCTAAAACACTTCGGCCATATGAAATTTCGTCCATGTGTAATTACGGACTTAGACGTTTCGGCCCTGTCATGATTATGTTCTAGAAAGTGTTACAAATCCAAAAAAAAACTTTCTGAATGATTTTAAAAAAAATTGTGATTGTGACGTAAGATGGGCTATGGTTAATTATGATAAGATAATAGAGAAAGTTTGGTTATATTACATCGACAATTACACAAGTATAGTTATCTCAGACAAAAAATGGCCGTCATTTGTTTAATAAAATAAATGCAATGTGCACTTATTTATTTTGATAATTTTGATGGATTGAATGAAGATTTACTCAGTAATTGCGTATATTGCAGGTCCAAGCTGGACCAAAGCTAAGACTATACAGCTTTTTAAAAACTTTTCCCCTAGGGTATCAATTGTTAACAATCTAATTAAAATTAGATTTAATAATTGTTCCTTACACTCATAGCACGGTTGTGAGTGTAGGGAACAATTTGTAGATATAATTCTAATTAAATTGCAATTGTTAACCGCTTCAAGGATAAAAAAAACACTGTCGCAAAAATTAATGACATTTTATTATTCATTGCCAATTAAATTAACATCACATTATAAAAATTACACCAGTAAGACGCACGTATGTGAGATGTGTAATACGATGACCGAAACGTCCAAGTCCGAAACAACCAAGTCCGAGGTTACACTATGACCAAAAAGTCCTGCTACTCGAACTGCACCAGAAAAACAATAATGAAGACAAGAGACAAACAAAAATAGTGATAGGAACTTGGGATAGATGGACTTGGTACCAGCACAAACAAATGTACAAATGTACTTATGAAGGGAGAGGGAATGAGGGGTCTTAATCCTGAATTACAAGACCAAAAAATACCTAATCCCTTATGCCTTTAAATAAATAACCTTTTTCGATTCAAAAAGTGTTTCCATTCTGACTTGAATATGCAAAACATCTATACAAAAAATTACATGACAGCACACTTACATCATAACAAACTTATTTTAGTCAAATGACCAACATTTTTTGTTCAATCTCAATACTGCTTTAAAAAAATTGCCCATTCATAGACAATAGCATTAATATCGAAGTCTAGCGCATGACAATCACATCTACATCACAATCACAATACAGTTCATCCACTCAATGACAGGGTATAGACATATGTCAAAACAGATTGATAATAAACTGCTGCGCTAAGAGCACATGATACACTCGTCCATTGTCAACTCGAACTTTATGGCATTGTTGGACCCGTAACAACAAGATCTTGATTGAAAAAAAAAATTAAACTGAATATGTGCCTTACAAAGATGCAACCATTTAACAAATATCAAATTATTATGTAAAGTTAATGCATGGAAAGGTGCAAAAAATTGAATTTTCAAAATAACATTAAGTCCAAGGGCCATACCTGTCCACAAAAATCATTCAAAAGGAAACAAATTTAAACTTGATCTGTAATTTATAAACATACAATCATATACTATATATCAAATCCACATATTCGTGCATTGTAAAGAAAAGGTGGAGAAACTGAGGTTTTTCAAAAATTCCAAGGACCATAAATCCATTCACAATCATCCAAACAGGACTAAACTAAAATTTGATCTGTATCTCAACTATATACACTCAAATACCAAATATCAAATCCATATGTCAAGCTGTTACAGAAAAAAACTCTGGAAACCTATATTTTTCAAAATTTCACTAAATCAAAGGGCCATAACTCTGTACAAAATCAACCAACTAGAACCAAATTTGAACTTGATCTGTATCTCACTTAGATATACTCATATACTAAACATGCTAAATATCGAATCAATATTTTGAGCTGATACAGAAAAAATCTCTGGAAACCAAAATGTTAATGGATGGACGAACGGAAGGAGGGTATACCATAATATGTCCATCTTTTGACGGGCGTATTAAAAGTGAGAAAAATATATATGTTTTATATCACGTATATTTACCTTTTGTTGTGCAGTTCTCCCATTTTCTTCATGTGCATACACATATCTTTGGACAGAGTGTCACCTCAAGATCTTGTTAGTTGTAGTGTCCCTAAAACTAAGCATGTTGTTGTTCTTTGTCTAGAATGTCTTTCAGAAGAATTGGAATTTGCCTTTTTGTGGTGAAGCAGCACTGTACAGTGCATTTTAATTTGGATCAAATTCTTAATTAAACATAAACATTTTCAGGGATCACCAAAATCTATTTTTATTATGTAATTTGCTCTCTGTACAATTTAATTACATAATTTAATTAATCATGGTAATTACAACTTAATTCCATGAAAGTTGTCACCCTGAATTTGGTAGTTATGTACGAAAGTTGTCACCCTGAATTTGGTTGTTATTTATAAAAGTTATCACCCTGAATTTGGTAGTTATTTACATCTTTTTTAAAACTTGATAAACGATTACAATACATAAAGAATTTCCCCAAGGTCAAATAAATAACTGTATACTTTGAAAGTACTTTTATTGTGGGATTCCAATTTTCTTGGATTTTGTGGTTCCCTAAAACCACAAATTCAAGTTCCCAACAAAATGCATTTTTTTCACCACAGTTTTAATACATTGAATTTAAAACCACCCATGACATGTGAAATAGTAATATTTATGAAAACCACGAAAATTGATGTCCACAAATAAAAGTACTGCCACAGTTTTAAAATTCATTTTCGCAATTGGACGGCATTCATGCTTAAATCCAAAATTATATTTGTGCTAATTGTGCAGAATAATCCAAGAAGAACTATAGCTCGAATAAAGTTGGACGTACTGGTTAATTGAATTGGAATATTTTTATTCAGTACTTGAACAACTTATCAAACAAGATGAGCTTGAAAAGAAGAAAAGGCGAGAAGCTACAAAACGAAAACATGAGGAACAAAAGAAAGGACCACCAGAGAAAATGACAGGTTTGTATTATGTTGGACATATATATTTTTATAAGTTTTCAGCTAGTTCAAAGGTTTAGTGTAATTGGTAAGTGCGAACCAAGTGTGCAATATTTTTACAGAATTAAGTGCTTTTTTACCAATACCTCTTTTTAAGTAGAAAAATTATAGCTCTTGACAACCAAACTTGACTAAAAAAAATGGTTCTATTCATATTCAATAGCAGAGCAAGGGGCCCTTTGGGTAAATTTTATTTAAAATTCCTGGAGGTTTTTCGGAAAATTGGGTTCTGGGCAACCCCTTATGGAAAAATTATGGATCCTCCCAATTAGCAGACAGTCTGAATCAGCCACTGATATGATAAGTAGATTTGGTTTTAGTTTTAGTCATTTATATGCATGCCTACAGATTTGAAGAAGTTCTTACCAATGCCCAAAAACAAATCAGCATGTCAAACAAAGAACTGTTTCAAATCATACACTTTCATTTGTGTCAATCTCCTTTATGCATGTACATTCACTTGAAAAATGTGTGTTCAATTTTCCGTGGTCAATAAGCTGGGGTCATATCATGATATGCTCGGACTTTCCATTTTACCTTTATAATGTTTATTGCCAACATATCTGACTTGTAATTACGATAAATGTACTATTTTTCAGTGAACATATTGAAAACATTATTGAGAGAAAAGGGCATTAAATTTTCTTCCAATGCAAAGAAAGATGATTTAGTAAAACTTGTGAAACAACAACTGACAGCACAAAATAACAGTAATGATGGTAGGTACAAATATCCATATTGTAATAAATACATGTATATAGAAGTTCACAGAAGTATAATCAACACTAGACAGTGAAGACTTTTTCATTTCTGTCCGTTCATTTCTGAGCTGCTATATTGTCTTGATGCCATTAAAAACCAACATATGCAATTATTTAACTGTTGGTCTGTTATCAATTTTCAATGAGCCAGATAGGGTCTGATACAGCCAGGGAAATAGTTTTACCAACTCTACATTGCACACGAGACAAAATCTGTATGAAAAAAAAATATTGAGTAAATGCACACGACACTAAAAACATATAAAGGCATACTGAATATGGATGGTCGTTTCAGCAACTTGTGCCTAATCATCAGCTTTCTTGTCAAAGATTGGAAATCTGTTAGCAAAAATTTAAAACACAAGTAGAACAAATATTAAATCTGAAAGAATAACCAGTACCAAAATAAAGTAAAGGAGTGAGCTATGATTTAGCAAAGTATCCTTATTTTCCAAGCATTACTTGTTTTTAGATAAGGTATAATTACAGCTAAACACTGTATACAAATGAGACATAATCTCATGTATCTATAATAAGTGTTTAAGGAATATATTCATTTATGAAGACAAAATTAAATTCATAAATTAAATATGCATGACATGAGTATAAATAATATCATCAACCTACTAGGGTATAATACATCCTGCATGTAAATGATAGTATGAGCAGGTTTATAATGTTTGGGTTGATGTTTCTTGATTAAGACAATTTTCTTTTATATGCTCAGTGTAAAGTTTATATAAATACTTAATTTTTCCACC
The DNA here is from genome assembly GCA_002080025.1 of Modiolus philippinarum. NCBI lineage: Eukaryota > Metazoa > Mollusca > Bivalvia > Mytilida > Modiolidae > Modiolus > Modiolus philippinarum. The sequence continues at coordinate 32,616 of MJUU01026651.1, forward strand.
ATATTTAATTCGTTGCTTTCTAAATTTTACGAAATGAACATGAGACCATATGGCGAGTTTCTTTTTGAGTGCTGCGACGATACTGCGGGTGCTGTAGAATTCCATCAATTTTGTTGAAAAATTCTGTGTTATAATAGGCAGTCTTGTTTTCTGATAACACATTCATTTATAAAATATTCCACAACTGATATATCTTGTGTTGCTAGTTATCTGATTAAAGGATATGAGGTATTATTATATTTGTACTTTTATTTCTATGTATAAAGTATTGAATTGTATCTACTCAATAAAACATCGTATTGCACAATTGAACATGATAAATCATCATATTGCACACTTACTTTGATTGACGTTTACAGGCCACACCCCTTTTACACCCACAATAGATATACCACGCCTCTTTTGTTTGTCATCAGTGACTTGAGGCATGTCAATCAAATATAATAAAACAATTATGGCACTTCTATACTCGATCAATATGGGGTTTAACGGAGCGCAAAAGATAATATTGAACTCGGGATAAACCCTCGTTCAATATTACTTTATTGCTCCGTTAAACCCCATATTGATCTCATAGAAGTGCCATAATTGTATAAAAGCATATTAGACAAAGTCTCTACAAATTCATTGTAGGACCAAGCAACAAAACAACGCTTTTATTGTTGTTCTTCATTAAATCTTTATTATTACTTCCGGTCTATTTTTAGGCTTAGAAGTAATAGAGAACGGGTCAGTGGACGGAACCCCAACATTAGATTTCAAAGATTCTCTTACATGATACTACAATATTAGTATTTCAATAACTTTAGTAATTTTGGTTTGCGAAATTGTCAATAAAAAAGTTTGTCTCCTGGCAAAATAAATTTTCTGTAACTCCTTAATTTTTCAACACTAATGAACTTTTTATGTAGGTTCGACATACAAACATGAACGACTGCAACATATTCAAATGTCATCTTAGCAAATACCACTGAATAGTTTTCGGACAAGATCTTTATTTTCTAGTTTATTTGTTATTGCTACTCCTGAAACCAGACCAAAAGATCTAAACGTGTGTATAGACCTAGAGATTTTTACCAGCACAGATGTTACTTTTTCAAAAAATCTAATTGCTTTTGAAAGCTTTCTCATTTTTCGATGAACATTGCTAAACTGAAAAATGATTTCGTTTACCATATCGTCTATTAAGTGGTTAATCTTTTTAACAAGTACACGTATCATGTTATGAGAAAAATCTTCACAATGTGTTAACTTTGTGCTATCTCAAAAACATGTTTCATGTACAAAATGTAAGTGGTCAGATAAAAAGTAGTAGTATTTCGGATCATTGAAGAACATGGAAATTTTAGTTAATTCATGGCTTTGTCAACAACCGTCTTGAATAATGAAGGGACATGGTAGTTTTAATATTGCTTCCATACTAGAATGTACATTTTTCGTTTGACTCCGCTTTTTGAAAAGTTGGGTAAAAGGAAAACTAAATTCTGAAAGCTTTACCTAGTCGTGTATGATTCCTCCATGAAAACTTTTTCTGGCATATTTCGATTCAAGACAAGTATCATTGATTCCTGGTTTCTGAGTTTTCTGGTATTCTTAAATCTTTCGTAAAATAACTTCTGGGTGGTAATTTCAAAATATCACTATTTTTTAGATCTTCATATGTCTACAGCACTCTTAGACTATACAGAGAGGCATAATTTAGGTGCCCTTCTTGTCCTTTCTAGTGAAACTTTATGCCTTTCTTGGTTTCTTTCTTTTCATTTCATCAGAAGTGACTAGAATAAACAAAATGATATAAAAATGTCTTAGATGTTGTTGATTATGCTTATGCTGGATGTAATCTTCCTCATCATGTTTGCTCATTTGGTGGCACCAAACTCTACAAAGCCAACTCAGAGCTTGCAAACAAGTAAAGCATCTAGTCCGATTTTCCAGAGAATTATTCGCTTTGTACCCGATCATTTCCATTTCTTGATCAATTGTAAATGGTTATAATTGTTTTTACGGCCCAATTTTATCCAAGCAAATTTCAAGCTCAAAGTATATATAAATCAATTCAAATCATCGATGTCCGCCCCAGTAAACGAGTGACTGAAACTGGAATTTTTGTGGTACCAGCTAAAAATGTATGGAAATTTTTGAAAATCGTGTACATGTTTTAATACACAAATATCATTATGATCGTTTCCCTTTCCTTCACCACCAATGCAATACATCTAAACGTCTACACTCTCTGGCAGTTATCTTGATTGACTCAATTTAAGAAAGCAGTGGGCATAAGTTGGTCAGTCTCCGTGTTTTTGAATTCGCTAAATTTGTAAACGAGACAACAACATGCATCTACTACGAAAACAAAGCAGATTGTTCTCTTGGCAGATACAATAATTTAGCATATACACAATTATTTATTTTTGTAGCAGCCTAAATCATTATGGGTGACCTTACAGCACCAACCCTTTCACTTAGCATAGTTGGACGATGTAGGGAATACACCTACTACAACTTCAGTGCAGTAGACCCAAAACGACACATTAAACAATATACAATAAAGATCGTCTCTTCATAAGTTTACATGTATTTGCTTTCTTCGGAATAAATTCAGTAAAAATAAAAGTTATAATTTTCAAAGAGGTCAAAAGGTCGATTACAAAATGCTGTCGGAATGTTTTCACCAAGTAAATCAATCAATTTGATTGATGAAGCTGGAAACGTAATATTTGGTCTCTTTTCCAAGTTTAGCCAGTCATCAAAAATTAGAGAACGTGTGCAGAGGGATAAGAAAATCAGATAGTGTTGATAAACTCAAAATAAAAACATAGAAAGAAACACACAGAAAGAAACATAGGTAATACAGGTAAATACTAGTAGATGCTGAAAATGTTGCTGCTTATTATCAAACAAATAAAGGAAAGCAGTGGAAATATTACCTTTCATGGAAAACTTAATTCTTTTGTACAATCAAAATCGACCTATAAGTGATGCTGATTTGAGACAGACATTTGAATTTCTGTTCTATTTTGACGTAGAAACTTGAACCATTGACAAAATATTTTCAGAAACACTTTTTAAGGACGGGTAATACTATCTAAGGCGAGGTTAATAACAACAGGAAACGGAAGTAAAAAAACAACGGAGGGTCAAAAGCAAAATAATGATAATAAAATATGAGAAATTTTTCAAAACAGGATTGAGAGTTGATTTTAATTTTGATACTATTCAGAATAATGCTTCCAACTCTAAAGTGGTATCACATAGACAACTTCAGACTTAAGACATGAAAGATGAATGTTACACTGCCTTAAAGTTTCTGCAGATTGTACTGGTATAAAAACAGACTCTATAAAAAGATGACAAACGTGGAAATGTCATGCTCGAAGGAATTTTTCATCAGAATATATACTTTAAGTTACCCATCAATATAGAAGATATATTTTTAGTGTCCGAATGAATAAACTTTTTGTTCTTTATGTGTTTTTGTAATCATCATAATGTGTTTACATCATCAAAAGTTTGTTAATTATAAACCATTGTTTGTCAATAGTAATAACAGGAATAGTTAAATCATGTAAAACAACTGACATAATCAATCAGCCTACATCTAGACAGAGCTATTAATTCTATCTTTATTACATTCTGTAATTTGTAATGATTGCGTGCTTTCACAACTAAAATCATTGCAGGTGTTAATATGAGAGTTGTCTTCCTGCGTTTTGGATAAACTCCAGAATATAAAAGTAATTTATCGTCTAGAGTTGATACATTCCCCAGCCATGGTAATTTTCTCCTGTATACATAGTATCACGGTACCAGATAAGCTTCAGCAATGTGACGGTATATATTTTTTAGGAATTACGGCCTGTAACGACCGAAATTCGGCGAGTATAATCAATTTTAATGGTCCATAACAATGCCCTCAACAGACATGGTACAATAAAGTTCAAATGATGAAAACTTTAAAATACACAAAACTTTTAATGATGAAGACTTAAATACGGAAGCCAATATTCGTCTCCCCTTATTATTAATTTCGCCTTAACTTTGTGTTATTTTTTAGGAATAAATGCTTTATATGGTGATATTTAAGGGTTATTAAGTAATGATTACGTCATTATTAATTGTAATCTTTGTTTAATTTTCTTTGAAATGTGGTTCATAATATTAAGCTCAATTTAATTAAACTGTTGATAATTATTATAAATGTAATGGTCACTTAATTAATTATACTTGTTGCTTATAAATAGCAAGCAAATGTTATTTAGAAAACAGTTACTGCTTTATCAGATCATATCCCGTTATTAATTAATCTTGTTTAATGACTTATAACGTATACATGGCAATATTTATTGCCAATTTAATCAAATGGGTTGTAGTTCTGGAATGGAGGCTGGGAGATTCCTTTAAAATAAATAAATAAAAATGTGTGTGTTACTTTGTGATATCTTTTTTTCCACCGCTCCCACCACAGCAGCAATAAAACACCGCTGAATTCCCGAAATGAGCATGCGAGCAGCAAAAAATGAGCAAATTGACAGAGAAATAAATAGCGTTAGCAGCGAAATGAGTACGAACAAGTGATAAACCAACGCTGAATTTCCGAGATGAGCACGCGAGCATCGATTATGAGCAAGTGAGCAGAAAATAAGCAGCGTGAACAACGAAATGAGCACATCATCATACTCAGAAACAGCAGATTTACCACTTTCACCAGCGAAATGAGCACGTGAGCAGTGAAATGATCAAGTGAGCAGCGACATGCCAAATCTTTGTAGGACTTTATAAATATTGCAATTAAAACGACCAAAAACAAAGCATCTAGGGGTAACACAGTGAGGAACCTCACACTATATAGCAAGCCTTAAACGGCCCCAAAAGGTAAAAACGTAAATAAATCAATGGAAACAAACCACATCCAATATATGGATTTCGAGGTAACTTTATGCTTCTAAAACGAATGGTGACATTTACAAAGTCCTATTTCTTATTAGGCCCAAAATTTAGGGAAAGGTCCAAATTGCCATTTTTCCAAAGTCAAGCACTTTATGTTTTCGGGGGATCTTAAATCATCTGAGTCAATTGAAGACATTAATAAAGTGATATCTCTTATCGTATGATAGTAATGAGGGGTCCTTGGTTTTGGCAGAAGAAATCAACATCCAGTTGAGTGGACCTTAACGCCAGAAACAAAACTGATATTTCAACGAACAAGGCTTTATATACGGTCAGAGAAGATTGGGAATGTCGCTGCTCACTTGATCATTTCGCTGCTCAAGCTGCTTATTTCTCTGCTCACTTGATAATTTTCGCTGCTCTGCTCGAGTGCTCATCTCGGGAATTAAATTATGGTAAGTGTTAGTGGGCGTGGTGGTGAAGTGTTGTGGTGGGAAAAGCGCCAAATTCGCTGTTTACGAATATGTTAACTTGCTCATGTCGTTCCTCACTTGCTCATTTCGCTGCTCACGCTGATCATGTCGCTGCTCAATTGCTCATTTCGCTTCTCACGCTGCTCATATTTCTGCTCCTTTTTGCTGCACGTGTGCTCATCTCGGGAATTCAACGGTGGTTTATTGCTGCTGCAGTGGGAGCGGTGGAAAAAAGATATCACAAGAGTAACAACCATATCTTTATTTATTTTCTTTTTTAATGGAATCTTCCAGCCCCCATTCCAAAACTCGAACCCATTTGATTAAATCAGCAATAAATATTGCCATGGATACGTTATAATCATTAAACAGGATTAATTAATAACGGGATATGTTTTTATAAAGCAGTAACTGTTTTCTAAATAACATTTGCTTACTATTTATAAGGAACAAGTATAATTAATTAAATGACCATTACAATTATAATAATTTTTAACATTTTATTTTAAATTGAGCTTAATATTATGAACCACAATTCAAAGAAAATTAAACAAAGATTACAATTAATAATGACATAATCATTACTTAATAACCCTTAATTATCTTCATTTAAAGCATAAAATTAATAATAAGGAGAGACGAATATAGGCTTCCGTACTTAAAAATATAATGTAACATTAACAAAGTTACATTAACTTCTCACCTATTTGTTTGTTGTTTGGCAGATTTTGGCATCGGAAATGACCAACTGTTTGCAGAGTCCCTAATTAACAGGTAATCCTTTTGCTTCATAAATATTTTGTCTTATACAATATTCATTTTGTTTGCAGAGTCCCTAATTAACAGGTATTCATTTCCTTCATAAATATTTTGTCTTATACAATATTCATTTTTGTAAAATAAGTTTAATTCATGAATGTCTGTCGCTTAAATAGTGAGATTTGTTACACGTCGTTCTATGATTGTAAATACGAAGTTCTTATTTACTGACAAGTTTTGAGTCGCATGTTGTTGGTAAAAACAAATTTCGTCATTCACAACCAAACTCAGTTTCAATTCGTAGGGAAACGGTGCTGTGGGAGGACTGTACTGTTTGTTGAGAACTTCATTGACTTCGTTACTTTCTCTTCGAAAGAAATGGGAGAACTATTAAAATTACCGAATAGAGTGGTCAAGAGCCGAAGTACATGAGACAAAAAGACAAATCAGGTGGAAACTACTGGCAAAATTGTCGACCGCAATGGTCCTGACTTGTTACAGGCATTTCAAAAAAATGGTGGGTTGAACCGGTTTTATGGCTAGCCAAACTTCCCCTTCTGTTGCTCTAGTGTCCGGCAGCAACTCAACAGCAACTGCCATTGAAAGGTCATTGACAGTTAAACGAAATGATCATCCCAGTATCAAGTAAAGAAGGAATCTTGAATCAGAGTTCGCACCGAAACTTCAAATTTTCCCAAAAGGAACTGATATCTATTGAATAACTTTTTAATTATCGTATGAGACGGAATTGTTTGAAGCTTTTACAAATAAGGCGGTCATGGAGATAACTATGTCTAATGAGAAAGTCTTTATAATTTGTGCTAGCTCTTGCGTAACGAATCTGCTGTGAAACATACACTCTGTAAGCAGGGGAAGATGAAATATTACTGTCCGTGTTAGGGAAATTGATAATTTTGAAATTAAAATTGTCCCTTTTGTCGTAAATTTTAGTACTAAGATGACCATTTCGTCAAATTCGAGATGTAAGTCCAAAAAAAGATGTAGATCTGGTGGTTTCTTTCGTTTCCTTTATCTCTAGTTCTGGCGGATAAATTAATGGGATCAATTAAGCAATGATGCATTATTGATGGAAAGAACGTCATCAATATATCTTTAAGTGAGATTGAGATATCTAGCATCTTTTATTTTATGATCTGTTACAAGTCTCTGAAGAATTAAATTCAGTCTCGTAAGAATATAAAAACAAGTCTGCCAGTAGAGGTGCACAATTATTGCCCATTGGTATGCCAACTTGCTGTTGAAAAGAATACTGTTCATACTATTCTTGATAGATGGAATGTCCGACAGTTTCTGTTATATAAGGAAAGTGTATTACAGCTTACGGTGATGGGATTTCTTCCCGATCGCTTATTTCTGAAGTAACATTCAACTGAAACATTTACATCTAGTATTCTTATCCAATTAAGTATTTAGCAGTCATGGCTTAAAGCCTTCTACCTAAGGTTATCATACGCCGTGCAAATGAAGACGGGAAATAATGTTTAGGCATTTTGTAAAAACCATGCCAATAACCTGTTGCTCTGGTCTTCCGTAACAGCACACATTTCAATTGTAGTATCTAGAACGGAATTATAGAATACTAAAGGAACAACGCATTGGTAATTACGAAAATCAAAGAGCAGAAACGATACCAAAACAAGAACGCAGAGAAAAAAATGGAAGAATGGGTCTATAGGACACGGATACCCCCGCCTCCTTGAAATTGAAACCCCAAATCATTATAGGCATATCTATTTGCAACGTAACGTAAACAACCTTGTTTAATTTAAGTGTCGGATCTGCCAACAGAAGGCTGATGCAATTATAAGGCACAATATAAGTATCTGTTTAAGATAATTATAGCGACACTAAAATGTAAATTGATGTTAAATTTACAGCAAATTTTCGCCCTTCCACAGGCTTCGTCAGGCTGATTGTTAATTCTCTACTGGTTTGGTTTTGATATAATGCAGAGTTCCCACAAATAATCTGAGAATTAATCTTATATGTAATTTGAATCTATTTTCAGAAACTGTGACCTTGACCTTGGGGGTTCCAATCTGGAAATCAAAAGGGTTCTATCTTGAGTGTAAAATAAGTATGTGACCAAGTTTGGTTTTGATCTGATGCAGGATACTCAAGTTATTATCTGGAAACCAAAATTCATTGACATTTTAGTCTATTTTTAACGACTGTGACCTTGACCTTGAAGTACCAGCCCGGAAATCAATAGGGTTCTGTCTCCGGTGGTAAGTAAGCATGTGACCAAGTTTGGTTTTGAACTAATGCAGGAAACAAAAGTAATCATCCGGAAACCTAACTTTTATTAGAAGTTTACTCTATTTTCAGCAACTGTGACCTTCACATTGGGGTACTAACCTAGAAATCGATAGGGTTCTGTTTTGATTGATAAGTAAGCATGTGACCAAGTTTGGCTTTGATTCGATGCAGGATAATCAAGTTCTCATCCGGAAACCAAAATTTTATTGAAATTTTAGTTTATTTTTAGCAACTGTGACCTTGACCTTGGGGGTACCAATCCGTAATTCAATAAGGTTCTATCTTGGCTGATAAGTAAGCATGTGACCAAGTTTGGTTTTGATCCAATGCAGGATACTCAAGTTATCATCCGGAAACCAAAATTTTATCGAAATTTTAGTATATATATATCTTTATTCTGATAAACCTTGCAGTACAATGGTATACAGACATACAGACATACAATAACAACATAAACAACAAGTTAAAAATTGATGCAAAGCATCAATTCGCCGCCAAATTAGGTCAAGTAGAGTGTATGTCTTTGAAATGTGTTATTGTGTATTTATAGTACACGAAATATAAGATCTGACCTTAACTTTAACCAATCATTGAACCATGAAATGTAGGTCACAGTGACGAACAAACTCTTGTTTAATTTTGTTTTCTTTCTTAGAGACATCTGCATGCAAGATAACATGATACTATCTCTTATAGTACCTAAGATATGAACTCTGACCTAAATTCAATCAGTGTCAGTGGACCATGAAATTAAATCCTTTTCCCTCAAAGACATCTGCATGTAAAATTGTTTGATCCCATCTCTAATAGTACATGACATATGAGCTGTCACTTAAACTCTTACCATATATCTAGGTCACTGTGGCCTGATTCTTGTCACTACTGCATAAGATGACAGCCCTTGACATGCTGAACATTTTTAGCGGGAAGGGATATCGGATATAATTTTGAAAGGGAACCACCCAAGGACCATCCCTGCCAGGTTTGGTCCAAATTGGCCGTGCTTTCAAAGGAGATGAAAATAAGAAAAGTTTATGATGGATGACAACGACGAATGCTTCATGGTGGCAATAGTTTACATGACCCTTTGAGTCAGGTGAGCTAAGAACCCCCTTTTTAACAAATTGATTGATTGGGTTGTAATATTATATATATATTAGTATTATTAGTATATCTTTTTTTCAAGAATCATTCTGTTCATATTAAAAATTGGTTAGCTGAAGCTATTAAGGATGGTCACTCCTCAGGTTTGTGAAACTGTCTCTGACTTTCGGAATTCTCATATTTTATCCATCATGATGCATGAGAAAATTTTGCACACGGACCCCCACTTTTCTTCTCAAAATATGTTTGTATACACCTTGAATAAACTTTTGACAAAATTTGATGGAAGTCTTGATATATCTTCATTGTATTTCAAAGGGCGATTGCTCAAATGCAAAGTAAATGAAAAATCTAAAGGAGTTCGGTTTCCCGTCAAAATTTCAGGCACTTAAATCTCAAAAACGATACTATTTACAATATATACAAACGGAAGAGTGTGTTTGATAAGCCTAGGAAACAGCCAGAGTGGAATTAATGGTTCTTATAAATGAGCATAATTTTTTAAGAGTGGACCTTTTTGTACAAGACATCAGATTTTTAAATTTAAGAGTATTTGGGTTAGAAGAAAATTTTCTGTCAATACAGTTTTTTCTGTTGCTATCAAATTTTTTGCATTAAAATATATAGTGAAACTCGTCTCCAAGATCATTGAAATCACACAAATTACATTTTCGGTTCTCACGTTGTACGTTATTCCATCTGCCAGTTTCGATCGGAAGTTTATGATTAAGCATTCTAAATCTACACAAAGTATACATATCTTTAGGTTCTAAAATATCAAAATATTTTTCGAACTCTAAATTTTCTTTGAAAATACGATAATTTAAGGTAGATGGACTGTTTTCAACATTAGCATGCCAAGTTTGTTTATATTGATCTTGTAGGCAAGTTTTAATAGACAATTTAAGCCATGTCGTACTAAAAAAATGTTCGTTTCTCCATATGTATGGCATTCCACATTCGTTAAAAATATTTTTAATACATTCAAGCCAATCAGATTTAAAATTATCACTGTCGGTCATACTACGCAAAAGCTTATAAGCTTGATATGAAAGTTTCGAGTCTTTACCTGTCAGAAGATTTGCCCAAAATGACACCATTCTAATTTTAATATCGATTTCTATAGGGTATCGGCCAAGTTCCCCGTATAACATACATGTTGGAGTTGTATTTCTTAAATGTAACAGTAGTTTACAAAATTTTAGTTGTACTTTTTCTAATATAGAGTTATTTCCATACCCCTAAATTTCACAGCCATATAGAAGTGTTGGCTTGGCTAACTTATCAAACAAGTCCAACTGACAGCTTATCGATAAGTTATGAGTTCTTCCTTTCCTTATTACTTCATACATGGCTTTTGTAGCTTTCTCTGAAAGGTGTTTCTTACAAGATTTAAAAGAACCAGATTTTGAATAAAGAACCCCCAAATAATTTAATTCTTTCACTATTTCAATTAAAATTGATATTGTCAGGTTGACGACCTTCGGAAAAAATCATTATCTTTGTTTTCTCTACATTTACTTTTAATTTCCATAATTGGCAATATTCATAGAATTTATCCAATTGAAGTTGTAAGTCTGAGGCTGATTCAGTTATTAGCACAGTGTCATCGGCATACAGTAAGATAAACATTTTAATATAAACATCAAGTTTCAACTCAAATTCTATTGAGATTGATTCTAAACTTGTGACATTTTCTCTAGCAAAAAAAATTTCCAGGTCATTTAAAAAAAGAGAAAATAAAAACGGAGATAGATTTTCACCTTGTCGGACTCCCTTTTCACAAGGAAAATATTCGGATTTCAAACCATTGAATGATAAACATGACTTAATATTACTGTACATATTAAAAATGACATTATACATATTGCCATTGATATTTGATGACAACATTTTATACCATAAAGCATCTCTGATTACAGAATCGAAAGCTTCCTCGAAATCGATAAAAGCACAGTAAAGTTTCCTCTTTTTCTTTTTTTAAAATATCATAAAAAGTATTTAATACGAACATGCTATCTATTGTTGAGTACCCTCTTCGGAAACCACATTGACGTTCATTTAAAAGAGAAACTTCATCAGAAAATTTGGTTAATCTTTCACATAAAATTGCCGTAAATAGTTTACCCATACAATTGACAATAGTTATCGGTAGATAATTTTTGGGATTGTCTATTTTTAGTAACTGTGACCTTGACCTTGGGGTACCAATCTGAAAATCGATAGGGTTTTGTCTTGGGTGATATGTAAGCATGTGACCAAGTTTGGTTTTGATCCGATGTAGGATACTCAAGTTATCACCCGGAAACCAAAAAGATGGACGTAGGGACGGACGGACGTACGGATCAGGGTAAACCTTAATTCCCCTGACCGCCTAGCGGCGGGGGCATAAAAATGACGCAAGACAGTCACAAAATATGGAAATAAAAACACAAAACACTCAAAACTAAGGCACTCACAGTGGGAACTCCCATTAAAGCGACAAACATGTGCTTCGGCAGAGGAAACATGTCCCGCTTTTTTAATAGCAAGTGTCACACTTTTACTGAGTGCATGAAAAGGATAAAGTCAAAATCGGGAATGTTCAATCGAAGACACGTGAATCTAGCAGAAAATTCCTACATTTTGTATAGTGTGTTAGAGTGAAGATTAAAGTATCATTTATTTCTAACTTGTACCTATGGCCACTTTTACTTGGAACTCGAATAGAAATTGGAGTAACCCCTTAACTTTTTGAATACTCCGATTTGATCGGTCAGATTTATGACCTCATTTCAGACTCAAATTCTTGTAAATAGTGAATGAAAGAATATGGAGTAATGCACACGAGACAAAGTCTCTGCAAATGCATGGTAAACTAGAGGCTCAGATACTGAGCCTGTATCGCTCGACTTACAAAGATGCTTTTAAGCCATGCTTATGCTGATGACCAAAAATATTTTCCTATAGGGTTTAATGTTAAGCTATGTTCTCTACTGACATCGATGTTTTTGTTAGATTCAATTGAAATAAGTTTTCTTTGTCAATATTTTTCCCTTCATTACTCCAATACAGTTAAGTTAAATTTGCTTTAATGGTTTTCCCATAGGATCCTATTTTAAACTATGTTCCGCGCTGGCCACCATGTTTTTTTTATCTGATCAAAACAAAATGAGCAATCTTAGTCATTGTTCTTCCATACATCATTCCTGCAAAGTTTGGTTGAATTTGCTTCATTGGTTTCAGAGGCAAATATGAAAATGTTATTTTCCCATAGGGTACAATGTTTAAACTATGTTCTGTGCTGGCGGCCATCTTTTTATCAGATTCGAAAGAAATGAGCAATCTTTGTTAAGGACCTGCCATACATCATTCATGTATGTTGAATTGGCTTCAGTGGTTTCGGAGAAAATAGGGTCCAATGTTAAACTATGTTCCGTGCTGGCGGCCATATTTTTTATCGGATCAGAACGAAATGAGCAGTCTTTGTAAAGGACCTTCAATACATGATTCCTCTAAAGTTTGGTTGAATTTGCTTCCGTGGTTTCAGAGGAAAAGATAAAAATGTGATTTTCTCCATAGGCTCCAATGTTAAACCTAAGTTCCGCGCTGGCGGCCATGTTTTTTTATCGGATCGGAACGAAATGAGCAATCTTTGTTGAGGACCTTTAGTACATCATTCCTCTAAAGTTTGGTTGAATTTGTTTCAGCGGTTTCAGAGGAGAAGATGAAAATGTGATTTTTCCAATTGGGTCCAATGTTTAACCTAAGTTCCGCGCTGGCGGCCATGTTTTCTATCGGATCGGTGCCAAAAGAGCAATCTTTGTTGACGACCTTTCATACACCATTCCTGTAAAGTTTGGTTGAATTTGCTTCATTGGTTTCAGAGGAGAAGACGAAAATTTGATTTTCCCATAGGGTCCGTTGTTAAACTATATCCGCGCCTGTGGTCATGTTTTTTATCAGATCCAAACGAAATGAGCAATCTTCGTTGGGGACCTTTAGTACATCATTCCTGTAAAGTTTGGTTGAATTTGCCTTAATGGATTCAGAGGAAAAGATGGATATGTGATATAGGATCCAATATTAAATCAATTTCCGCGCTTGCAGCCATGTTTTTATCGGATCAGAACGAAATGAGCAATCTTTCTTGAGGACCTTAGTACATCATTCCTCTAAAGTTTGGTTGAATTTGTTTCAGCAGTTTCAGAAAAGAAGATGAAAATATGATTTTTCCCATTGGGTCCAATTTTAAACCTAAGTTCCGCGCTGGCGGCCATGTTTTTTATCGGATCAGAACAAAATGAGCAATTTCTTTGAAGGACCTTTCATACATCATGAATTTGCTTCAGTTGTTTCAGAGGAGAAGATGAAAATGTGATTTTCCCATAGGGTCCAATGTTAAACTATGTTCCGTGCTGGCGACCATGTTTTTTATCGGATCCAAAGGAAATGAGCAATCTTTGTTGAGAACCTTTAGTACATCATTCCTCTAAAGTTTGGTTGAATTTGCTTCAGTGGTTTAAGAGGAAAAGATGAAAATATGATTTTTCCCATAGGATCCAATGTTAAACCTAAGTTCCGCGCTTGTGGCCATGTTTTTTATCGGACCGGAACGAAATGTGCAATCTTTGTGAAGGACCTTCCATACATCATCCCTGTAAAGTTTGGTTGAATTTGCTTCAGTGGTTTCAGAGGAGAAAATGAAAATGTGAAAAGGTAACGGACGGACGTCGGACGACAGACTACGGACGCCAAGTGATGTCAATAGCTCACCCTGACACTTTGGGTCACGTGAGCTAAAAAAGCAAAGGAACAACGCAATTATTGTTTTTCTTCATCTTGAAGTCACCACGAGACCTTCAACAATGAGCTTTGCTCATACCTCATAGTTAGGTCAAGGCGGCCCCTATCACCGGTTTGAGCGTAATTATTTACTAATTGTTGAACAACACTACATCCATGTCTTTGCTGGTCATGGGCGCGGGATTGTCAACAAACATTAATTAAACAGGCAAACTTCTCTTACAATCACTGTCATCCGTTGCCCCACAAAAGCACTAGTGTCTTAAGCTAGCGGACGAAAACAACATATAGACAAACACGGCACTCATCAAGTCGAATGCAAGAAAACTTGGCATTATAAAATAGTGAGATGTGGGCACTTAAAACAGGTCGTCAGAATCACCTTTTGAAATTATAAATATAACTGCCAAAATTTGAAAGCATGAATGGTATAGTATCCATATGAGAAATTCTCTCACGAACAAGTACACCATAACTAAAATATATAGAGAGCATACATCTCCCTCAAGGGGAATCTTTTTACTGACTCCACACTTCAGGAAACGTATGTGGTGAGTGAAAAGATGTGGAGTAAATGCACATGAGACAAAGTCTCTACATATATATGGTAAAAAACAAGCAAAGGGACAACGCTTTTATTGTTGTTCTTCATCTTGAAGTCACCGGAAACAGCCATGATAACATTGCGTGAAAAAAGATAATGGCTCATTTGCATGTGAATATGGCATTTTATGATATCTATATATTACAGTTATGGTGTACTTGTTCGTGAGATAATTTCTCATATATTGCAAAGTTTGGCATTTATTATTATTATTTTTGTAATTTCAAAATGTTATTCCGATCACCTATTTACAGTATTTGTAGAGACTTTGTCTTATGTACATTTACTCCATATCCTTTCATAGTTTTTTTTAATTCAATATCTTTGCTTACTTTTTTTTATACAATGTTATATTCATCAAAGTGAAAAGCTTAACAGCTAAATTTCAGAAACTCATTACTTGTTTCACAATCTTGCTATAATACACATTTCCTGTTAATCATGCTAGTCATGCCTCTGTCCGGTATGAAAGGAAGTTTATTGACCTCTCCCGTTACGGTAGTTTTCACTATTCCATTTCAGAGCAAACTTACAGTTGTGTTAGCATTTGTTTTGTGTAAAAACTATATTGTGTTGTATTTTTATGGAAAAGATTATGCTTTCGTAAACTGAAGACATCTTAATTAGGTTCGGAGAGAATTTGTAACCAAGTTTGAAACAAACAAATGACAGCAGTTGCAAATGTCAATTGAATTGACCGAATGTTTTGATTGAAACCCCGTAGACAACAATTGGATTTGATGGTTCGTTTTTATACAGACTATTGCATGCCTTTATCCTAAGTCCCAAGATATTTAGTTTCCTGATTACGAAAACGATGAATTTATTGCTATTCATGTGTATTGTTGAAATTCATTTCGTGTCGGCTAACTTTAAATATCTCTGTCAATTCCTCTGTATTGTTTGCAGTAAGTAATTCCCAGGACTGCATGTCTTTAAGGAGCCATATGATTAATTTGACCATCCTATTATATATTGAAAGCACGTTTTTGTATTGAAATGCCTCATTCATGAAAGTGCAATCCCGTCTCCTGTTAATTTAACACGTTCCATCACTTTCAGTATTACTGTATACTTTAAAGCATGGAATTGGGTGTGATAATTCAAATTAAAAAGTCAAGAAATAATAAAATATTTCCCTTAAGTGTTGAAAAAAAAACAAAATTGTATCAATATTATTTTGACTTAATATTTTAAAAAAACATTTCAACCTTTTTCTTCGTAGTATTTGTTGCGCTCTGTAACATGAAAAAGTCAAACTTACACACATTAGAAAGTAGTCATTCAAAATTTTAAAGAAAATTACGTGGTAACAATCTATATAGAATTTGTCAAGTACTTTGTTTGAAAAAAAAATCTCAATATTAAATGTAGTTTCTTTGAACCGGCCGAAATATGAGTTAATGTAACACTAAAAATGCCGAAAGGTTACGTCAATGTATATGTTTAATATGATGTCAGACTTAAAATAACAATAGCTTGAATGCATTCTTAGAAAAATAGTAACGGTGCATTACATGATACCCCGCCACGTTTCACAAAATTTCAAAGTTTAAAGAGGCATAACTCTAGATCCCTGTGTACTTCTGAACCCAAAATTATACTTGGCCTGTGTTTTATTGCAAACAACTTACATACCAAATAAGAAGACAGTATGTCATTTCATTCACAAGTTATCAGTCGGAAACCCTATAATTTGCAAAATTTCAAAGTTTCAAGGGGTATAGCTCCAGAACCCCTTGGACCTCTGAACCTAAAAATCGAACTTGGTCTGAGTTTTGTGGTACACAAGTTACATACCAACTTTGAAGGCAATATATTATTTCATTCACAAGTTATGAGTCGGAAACCCGAAATTCGCAAAATTTCAAAGTTTCAAGGGGCATAACTCAAGAACCCCTTGGACCTCTGAACCCAAATTCGAACTTGGCCTGTGTTTTGTTATAAACAAGTTACATACCAAGTTTGAAGACAATATATTATTTGATTCACAAGTTATCAGTTGAAAACCCTAAAATTCGCAAAATTTCGAAGTTTAAAGGGGCATAACTCCAGAAACCCTTGGACCTCAGAATCCGAATTCGAACTTGGCCTGTGTTTTGTGGTTAACAAGTTCCATACCAAGTTTGAAGACAAAATATTATTTCATTTACAAGTTATCAGTCGGAAACCCTAAAATTTGAAAAATTTCAAAGTTAAAAGGGGCATAACTCCAGAACCCCTTAGACCTCTGAACCCCAAATCAAACTTGGCCTGAGTTTTGTGGAAACAAGTCACATATCAAGTTTGAAGATCTTTTGTAATTTCGTTCACAAGTTATCAGTCGGAAACCTTCGGGGGACGGAGGGACGAAAGGACACACGGACAGACGGACGGACGGACACACGACTGAGGGTATCACATAATACCTCGCCACTTCGTGTGGCGGGATATTAAAACGGAAAGTTTCCGCTATCTGCAATATTTTTAAAATGTGTAATGGGTTAACAAGAGGCTCTCAAGAGCCTGTATCGCTCACCTGGGTCATGGCTGACACATTAAATCATAAATAATCCTATTGTTTAGGGTCTCATTTTCAAGTTTGTTTATAGACATTTATGTAATATAATCCACAATTTAACTATGTTTTCCACTGGCAGCTATTATTTGTGGGGCGTAGACCAATAACACCTTTTCTTGAAGACCATCTAAGGACCACTTTGCTTCACTTTGATTCTAATTGGCCTAGTATTTTCAGAGAAGATCTTTGAATGAATTCTATGGTTCCAATTGGCCAAGTAGAGGAGATCTTTAAATACATTTCCCCATGGGGTCCAATGCTAAACTATGTTTCCCGCTGGCGACCATCTTGACATGCCGGACACATTTTAACAAGAGGCTCTCAAGACCCTGTATCGCTCATCTGGCCCTTGATTAACATAGACATTTTATGTTAAAGAGCCCTTATATATAATTAAACTATAAATCCAATATCCCTAATTAGTTAAAGCGGAGAAGACCTCTGTTAGTTTAACATTGGACCCCATGGGAAACACTAAGTTCCCCGCTGGCTGCCATATTGGATATCGCGCTGACCTGAAAAACACCTTTTTGCAAGGGACCACTCAATGACTATTGCGGCCAAGTTTTGTTCCAATTGGCTCAGTACATTCAGAGGAGAAGATCTTTGAATGTGTTTTCC
>MJUU01026651.1:53830-82652 GCA_002080025.1 Modiolus philippinarum
TTCATTCACAAGTTATCAGTCGGAAACCCTATAATTTGCAAAATTTCAAAGTTTCAAGGGGTATAACTCCAGAACCCAATGGACCTCTGAACCAAATAATCAAACTTGCTCTGAGTTTTGTGGTACACAAGTTACATACCAACTTTGAAGGCAATATATTATTTCATTCACAAGTTATGAGTCGGAAACCCAAAAATTCGCAAAATGTCAAAGTTTCAAGGGGCATAACTCCAGAACCCCTTGGACCTCAGAACCCGAATTCGAACTTGGCCTGTGTTTTGTAGTAAACAAGTTTCATACCAAGTTTGAAGACAAAATATTATTTCATTCACAAGTTATCAGTCGGAAACCCTAAAATTTGAAAAATTTCAAAGTTAAAAGGGGCATAACTCCAGAACCCCTTAGACCTCTGAACCCCAAATCGAACTTGGCCTGAGTTTTTTTTTTTGTAAACAAGTCACAAACCAAGTTTGAAGATCTTTTGTAATTTCGTTCACAAGTTATCAGTCGGAAACCTTCGGGGGACGGAGGGACGAAAAGACACACGGACGGACAGACGGACAGACGGACGGACGGACAGACGGACGGACGGACACACGACTGACACGGGGTATAAAAACGGAAAGTTTCCGCTATCTGCAATATTTTTAAAAGTTGTAATGGGTTAACAACAGGCTTTCAAGAGCCTCTATCGCTCACCTGGGTCATGGCTGACACATTAAATCAAAATAATCCTATTGTTTAGGGACTCATTTTCAAGTTCTTTTATAGACATTTATGTAATATAATCCAAAATTTAACTATGTTTTCCACTGGCAGCTATTATTTGTGGGGCGTAGACCAATAACACCTTTTCTTGAAGACCATCTAAGGACCACTTTGCCCCACTTTGATTCTAATTGGCCTAGTATTTTCAGAGAAGATCTTTGAATGAATTCTATGGTTCCAATTGGCCAAGTAGAGGAGATCTTTAAATACAATTCCCCATGGGTCCAATGCTAAACTATGTTTCCCGCTGGCCACCATCTTGACATGCCGGACACATTTTAAAAAGGGGGCCAAGTAAAGACCATTGTGACCAAGTTTGATTCAAATTGGCCATGTACTGTCAGAGGAGAATATCTTTGATTGTTTCCCCATGGGGTCTAATGTTAAAACCACATTCCCCGCTTGCACCCATCTTGGATACGATACAGACTTGTCAGACAAGTTTTTAAAAAAGGAGCCACCTAAGGACCATTGTGATCAAGTTTGGTTCCAATTGGCCCAGTAGTTTCAGAGGAGAAGATCTTTGAATATAGGGTCAAATTTTCGACAAAGATCCCCGCTGGCGGCCATCTTGCATGATGTGCGGACTTCGCGGACACATTTTTAAGAGGGACCTTCCAAGGACTATTGTGACCAAGTTTGGTTCAAATTGACACAGTGGTTTCAGAGAAAAAGAACTTTGAATGCTTTCCCATAGGGTTCCATGTTTAAAATAGTTTCTCACTGGCGGCCATTTTGGATATGATACAGACTGGCCAGACAATTGTTTTAAAAGGGGCAACCTAAGGACTATTGTGATTAAGTTTGGTTCCGATTGGCCCAGTAGTTTCATAGGGAAAGATCTTTGAATACAGGGTACAATGTTAAACAAAGATCCTCGCTGGCGGCCATCTTGGATGACGTGCGGACTTGGCGGACACATGTTTTAAAGGGGACTACCCAAGGACTATTGTGACCAAGTTTGGTTCCAATTGACGCAGTGGTTTCAGAGAAGATCTTTGAATGCATTTCCATAGGGTCTAATGTTAAAACCACGTTCTCTGCGGTCATCTTGGATATGATATGGACTTGCCGGACACATTTTAAAAAAAAAGGCCACCTAAGGACCATTGTGACGAAGTTTGGTTCTTATAGGCCCAGTAGTTTCAGAGGAGAAGATCTTTGAATATAGGGTCCAATTTTCGACAAACATCCCCGCTGGCGGCCATCTTGGATGACGTGCGGACTTACCAAACATACTTTTTAAAGAAGACCACCCAAGGACTATTGTTACTAAGTTTGGTTCCAATTGGCCCTGCGGTTTCAGAGGAGAAGATGTTTGAATGAAAAGTTTACTATGTACGGACGACGGACGCCAGGTGATGGTAAAAGCTCACCCTGGCTATAGTCAGGTGAGCTAAAAATGATATCCTACTGAAATTTGATGGATAACTGGTTCTGTGTGATATAAATGATCTTTACTCAGATTTTTCGAAGAAATGCGGAGCCTAAAATCTAAATTGTACTATACTTGAAGTTAGAATACTACAATAATCAGATCTGTTATCCATGAGGCGCAGGTTAAGAGAGGTTGTATGGGCGTGCACCCCTTCCTCCCAAAGGAAAAACTTTTTTTAATTGCAAATCAGGGTTTTTGACTGAAATTTGTCGAAACAATTTTTCTAGCCTCGGCATTTTTTCTTCAATTTCGCCATCTCAAGTTCAAATTATGGACCCATCGCTGTGTATGGTTATAAATAACAAAGTACCGAAGTTACTGTAAATTCAGATTCTGCATATGCGCATTTCGACAACTTGTGTCTCTTCAGTGCAGATCAAAGTCAAAACATTTGGAAATCTATATACCGAAATATGTTTAAAATCTGATAGAGAACAAATTACCAATAAGATCAAAACAGGAAAGCCAAAATCAGCTAAGGACAGAGCTGATACTCCTTAGGTTTAATATTTTTTCTTAGATTTAAATATAGCTAGTTTTTAAATAAAATCGGGTTTCGGGCCAGCATCGAAGTACTGGCTCCTGGGTTGGTGAATACCCTCGGGGACTAACAGTACACCTACAGTGGCATTGGCCCAGTGGTAATAAATAACAAAGTACTGAAGTTACTGTAAATTTAAATGCTTTATAAGCGCATTTCAACAACTTATGTCTCTAGAGCAGCAACCTAGAGTCAAATTAAATCAACCACCCTGACACACGGCTAAGTTATACCTAATATTGAAGGAAATGATATGACGCTTTTGTTTTGACTGGTCATAAACGTGAAATATGGTGCAAAAGTTTAGAATCTGAGGTCAAAGGTCAAATTTTCAAAATTTACTTTTTCGTATATTTCAAACGTTTCAAAGCATATCTCAAAATATTCTCAAATGATTACTTTATTATCATTGATTTTGTCTAACGTGTGTTTTATGATAGAAATAAAAGCAAAAATTAAGAAAAATAACCGCTTCGCAGTTTAAATTACGTCCCTTTTCTCAAATGAGGAAAATTTTCACTTTTAGGGATTCATTGCCAAAAAACTAATATAACAAAAATAAGTAACCCAAATTCATTTAATGAGTATCAATAAATTTTTTGACGACCTGAAATATGAATACTGACATTTGTGATAAAAATATAGTCCCATGAAAATATCATGTTAAAACACTCAATGATTTCAATTTTTTAAAAAACCATCTTATCAAAAATTGTAAACAAATCATATAAAAGTGACATAAATAACTCAAAACATAAACACAGAAGTAATTGTCAGCAATTTGAAACTAGAAATAATGTGATCATAGCCCACCTAGATGATACCCCCGCCCCACATGGGATACTTGAAAAAACAAAGTTAATTTGTGATATGTTAACCCCCAGATCTGATTACTGTAGTATTCTCCACCCCCCAAAAAAAAAATGTAAAATCAAAATATCTTAGACAGGAGGTGCAAGAAGGAATCATGTTTAAAAGGTTTTCTAAGAATTTTATTAAATCCATCCATTAGTTTAGGAGGGGATAGTGTACCATTACCCCCTTCAGATAATACATGGTAAAGTTTATGTTTGGCAATTGGACATCTCAAAAGTTGATCAATCGAAGTTTAAAAAAGAAAGCGTACTATTTCACCATGTGATCAAGACTCTCTTCATTTGTTTAGGCGGAGTTGCGGTAAGCCAACCAATACCTCTTATGACAAAGAATGGCAAAGTCTTTGTATGGTTATGGGAAACCCCCAAAATTAGTCAAATCAAAATCTAAAATAGAAAGTGAACTATGGCATAAGGTAAACGAAATATAGAAATAGCAGTACTCTGAGATTCCCGAATTTCCCCCTTTTTCGAAAAATGATCAATATCTTGAAAAAATTAGAAAGATAATTTTCAAAATGATGCCGGACATATGTTAACATTTCGATTTTAAAAAAATCATTATCAGTTTCAATGAAATATGATACATTAAAAAACAGTGCTAGATCAAAGAAGAAATTCGAAGTTACTGAAAATTTGATTACCCTTCTTTTAGCCCAAATAAAACATATTTGCACCTCCTATCTTAGATCTTCATCTGAGCAATTTATAGGGTTCAAATAACCATACATCGTTTACGCAATGTGTCATTAGGGGATACTGGTGTGTCGTCTGCAACTCCTCCCAAACCAGTAATTGGAATTTGATGAAACTTTCAAAGAGTCTTTGTCACATGATACCTTTTTGATCAGATTTTGATCTGATCATTTTTTGGGGTTTTTTCCATAGCTAAAGATGCACTTTACCATTCTATGTTCTGAGGGGGTACTGATATGCTTTTTGCGACTCCTCCTACACAAATAAATGGAATTTAATGAAACTTTCAGAGAATCTTAATTGCATGATTCCATAGTTCATTTCCATTTTTGATTTTGATTTGATCAATTTGACGCTTCCCACAACTCCGCCTAAACAAACGAAGAGAGTTTGATGAAACTTTCAGGGAATCTTTATCAAATGGGAGCATAGTGCGCTTTCTTTTCTAAACTTCGATTGATCAACTTTTGAGGTGTCCCATTGCCAAACATAACTTTACGATGCATTATTTGAAGGGGGTAATGATATACCATCCGCAACCCCTACTAAATTAATGGATGGATTTAATAAAACTCTTAGAGAACCTTTACACATGATTCCTTCGTGCAACTCCTGCTTTAGTTTTTAATTTTACTAATTTGGAGGGTTTAATATATTAAAAACTAACTTTGTTTTTCAAGTATCCCATGTGGGGCGGTGTATCATTGAGGTGAGCTATGATCACATTATTTCTAGCTTCAAATTGCTGACAATTATTTCTGTGTTTATGTTTTGAGTTATTTATGTCACTTTTATATTATTTGTTTACGAAATTTTTGATAAATTGTTTTTTTTTAAATTACTCTCATTGCTTGTTTTGACAAGACATTTTCATGGGACTATATTTTTGTCACAAATGTCAGCATTCATATTTCAGGTCGTCAAAAAAAATATAAATACTCATTAAATGAATGTAAATTACTTATTTTTGTTTTATTTCTTGTTTTTGGCAATTTATTTTGCTTTGAAATCCTTAAAAGTGAAAATTTTCCTCATTTGAGAAAAGGGACGTAATTCACATTGCGAAGGGGTTATTGTTCTTGATTTTTGCATTTATTTCTACCATAAAAATTCTGGGAGACAAAATTAATGATAATAAAAGCAATCATTCGAGAATATTTTGAGATATGCTTTGAAGCGTTTGAAATATACGAAAATTAAATTTTGACAATTTGACCTTTGACCTTAGATTATTTCATGTTTACGACCAGTCAAAAAGCGTAATATTATTTCCTTCAATGTTAGGTATAATTTAGCAGTGTGTCATGCTGGTTGATTAAACTCCGAAAATAAGCTAGATATTCACGACAGGTTGCTGCACTACTCTTTAGTGCAGATCAAAATCAAAAGGTTTTGAAATCTATAAACCGAAATATGCTTAAAATCTGATAGATAACACAATAAGATCAAAAAAGGAAAGCCAAAATCAGCAAAGGACAGAGCTATGCGGGAGGGTGATACTCATTAGATTTAATAAATTTTTCATTTAAAAATTTGGTTTTTGGGCCAGCACGAACAAAGATTTTGTTGCCCGGACACATTTTATAGTTCACATTTGGAAGAATCTAAAATAAAAAAATACAGATATTTCAGTAAATGTCCATGTCGACAACTTAGGCAGAACCAAAACATTCTAATACGGGACTTTCCAGATTGGAACTTTTGTGTAATTGGAGGCGGAAATATCGCCTTGGGGACAGAGGCTCGGTATAGGACAGAAGCTGAAATGAATATAAATTTGTCTCTTCTGGGATGTCTTTATACACGCTCTGAACTATCATTTGTGTCCCTAACGTTCCGCCAGTGCTAAAACAAGTATCAGTATTAAGTTTTCATACAGACGCTACAAAAAGTTGTTAACTCAACTATACAACCGACTTGGCTCTTGACATAGGCCGTAATATGCATTTTAGTTTAGCTGAAAAATACAAAAAGGGAGAATTTCAAAACTGTTTGTACAATATACATTACATTATAATTTTGGCAGACTATTTATCACTGTATGAAGGTCGGTTGGGTTTGGTCGATTCAATGTTGATGTCTTTGATAATATATAGCACTCAAAGAGAGATAACTCAAAATCCAATCCATACCAACTTGAAACTGCAGACTCTCCATTATATGAAATTGCAGACTCTCAATTATCTGTCATTTTTCCTATGAAATTTTAATGATATAATGTTCCAGTTGTCTTATATTACTGATGAATTAGCAGAACAAACTATGAACACGATATCATAAATTGAGTTATTACAAACAACGTTATTACAAAAACCGTTATGAATGTAACAACCGTTTTTGCAATTAATCGATCATTTTGTAATAAAAACATTATCCGTAACAACCGTTTTTGTAATAAAATTTTCCACTATGGAATTATTGTTCCAATGCTTCAGTTTTCTACTTTTATTGATACATGTAAATAATGTAAAACTAGCAGACTAACTGTTTGTCTGGCATGGTAAATGAAGATATTACAAAAAAACGTTAGGTTATTGACAACCTTTTTTTTGTAATAAACAACCGTTTCTGTAATAATATTTTTTTCAGTTAGGAATTTTAATTCTTTAGTTGTCTACTTTTATTTAAAAGGTGTAAAACTCACAGAAGAAATCTATTTGACTGGTATGCTAAAGGAAGTCAGAATTGATGTGCCTGTCCTCAAATGGACACAAAAATATAGTTGAACAACACGGACATGGTAAATACATTTATTACAAAAAGCATTATAGCAAAAAAAAAAAATAAAATAAATGAAAAATGAATAAAAAGTAAATATATTGTTTCTCTGTCTCAGATGTCCAATAATGAAATAAAACACCGAATGGTTGGTAGGTAAAACAGTTAACACAATGATAATAAGTGATGGAATTCTTGAAATCCTTTTCAAAGAGAGAGGAGGCATTGATTTGGGAGAAGAAAACTTATCACAAAACGTGTAATTACAAAAAATGTTCTCACAGAAAGCCGTTGAATGAGTAACAACCGTATCCGCATTTTTATTAAATATGAAATACATGTTTCAATGATTCAGATGTCTATTTTTTTATGAATAATGAAAAACAAGTAGAAAAACTGTATGCTTTGTATGGTAAATCAAGTTATTGCAAAAAACGTTATTACAAAAAAGTTGAATGAGTAACAACCATTTTTGTGATACTAGTAAACAATTTTTTTTATAATAAATATTTTTGCCCTATGAAATTTTATTGTTTCAATGCTTCAGCTGTCTTATTTTATTGATAAAAAATGTCACTTAGTAGAACAAACTATGAACACGATGTTTACAGAAAATGTTATTACAAAAACCGTTACTAATGTAACAACAATTTTGCAATAATCGTCCATTTTTTATAACAAAAGTTTTATTTTCGTAACAACCGTTTTGAAATAGATTTTTTCTCACTTTGGAATAATCGTTCCAATGCTTCATTTGTATACTTTTATTGCGAGGAATAATGTTTTGCTAATTTAACCCCTTTTGACCTCTGTGAACTTGATCTTTGACCTTATTTTTGCATATTAATGCTCCTTTTGACTAGACCTATACATTTGCCGAGTATTAAAAGTCTTTGCTAAGTATTAAAAGTCTATCTTACATAGTTCGAAAGTTATTTATTACCCAATTCAACCCCCTTATTCTGAAACAGATGAATCCCCTTTGGGCCTCTTGTTTATTGAAATGGTTTTAAGTGTTAAATGTATCTTTGTATCCCTTTAAACCTACAGATAAAACACTGCATCAAAATCTGACAAAAAATTTTAAAATTCATTTTTTTTTCATTTGTCCCCTTTGGGCCTCTTGTTTCTTAAAAACGGTAAATGGTACCTCATATCTGTCCACTTACTATAGTTGCGCAATTTTATTAGCAATAACATAAAACAAACCCCGTCTCAATAGGACAAATATTAAGGATTATACAGTCAAATACGTGAAAAGACATAATTTGACCCCTCTTAGGACCTCTGTGACCTTGACTTTTGACACGACCTTTTTTTTTGCATAAATATTTTCCCCTTGACTAGACCAATACACTTGCCAAGTATGAAAAGTCTATCTTACATAGTTCAAATGTTGTAGCAAAGGTTAAAGTTTTGGACGCACAGACACGCACACACAGACAGGACAAAATCAGTATGCCCCCGATCCTTGATCTGGGGGCATAAAAATCGTCAAATTAACACCACATGAAAATTACCCCATTTACGGTATATTTGAGACCAACTAAATCGCAATCTGCCAGATACACACTTTTATATATAAACATCGGACAAATAATTAAATTCTATTATATGTTGGACCTAAAATTGCATATAACGATATTTGTTATGCACTGTTACATAGAAAACGAAGCATGAACATGCTTTGCTCATATTTTGGTAAAGACAGGCAGTCATTATTATAGGCATTATATGTTGGGATAAGAATGACATTTTCGGTGATTTTAGTCATATTTGGATATATAACAAGTGTTTTAAAAATGCTGGTACATTGTTAGGACAGTTCATGGATATATGCAGATAAATCTTGAAGAACGATTAAGCATTGACATTTAGAAAAATGTGAAATTTATAATTTGATTTTTTCACCAATATCAGACTAAATATAGAACTTAAGTTCACAAATGTGTGTAAAATGCCAAGAAGAAATACATCCAACAGTGATATTTACAACACAACATTTGTGTGTTTTGATAATATGAGAATAAACTTTAGCAAAACCTTGTTGGGGTAGGGGTACATTTAAAGGATGTATAAATTTTTGTAAAGTAAATTCAACACATTTGTCAGAATAGTTAAAAGAGAATCAAATACTTACACCATTTCGTGCAAAAATTTCCGTCACTATTTTGGAGGCGTAGGGTTAGGTTAAAATTTTCCGTTCGTTTATTATTTTTTTTCTTGACTACTTTTGAATTATGGCTTTCCATATTATTTAATTTTAATGCTGCTGATGAGAGGTTACTCCTTGAAACACGTGTACAGTATAACGAATTTTACTTTTTTAATGCAACTTCAGTGTTTTTGTATATTGAACCATTTGGCCGATGCCACTGCTGGTGGACCAGAGGTCCCCGAGGGTATTTACCAGCCCAATAGTCAGACTTGTCTGACATTAAAATTTTACCTTGCGTTTTATACATATTTACTGTTCTTATCAAAATTCTAACCACTTAAAAATACTGAGGCTTCATTCCGTGTATGGCAAACTGACTTTCACATTGTTTTATTATATTTAGTTATCAGTTAATGTAATTGGATGTTGGTTGGTTGTTTTCATGACAAAGTGACCTGGATATGGGATGTTGTCTCCTTGACATTTACCCCATTTCCTTTCTTTTTCATATTTATTTGCCGTGTGACAAAAGTATTACAATTTCAAAATTTTGATCATACCTATCGCAATAATTCTATTTATCTATTTGATACTAGAAAAGTGAAAAACAGAGTTAACTTCCCATACCTCAGGTCAACCACGTTAATGGCTTTTTAGAACGTATTTGGTATAGAAATGACACTTTTTGTTTAGGTTATATTTTTATATCGCTTCATAAGTATTCCTCTATCGTTTCTTAAATAGGATGTACTAGCCAACAATTTGAAGCAACTATAAAAACAGCTTTTACGAAAAAAACAAAATATTTCAAAGAACGTTGTGTGAATATATAAATGGGCCTGTTCCATTATTGCATGCATGCTATGCTCATTTTAACATGTTTCATTGAATAGAGTAGATGTTTAAACATTCCAATGTTTTGTCAGTTGAGAGAATAATGTCTCCGCCGATTAAATTGTAACAAGATGATGTTTTCATAGATTTTTATCTTGTATTTGAAAATATAACATATCTTTGGCTTTTAATTATGTTCTACATGTTCTACGTCTTTTATGGTATGAGACAGTTTTTGACGTCGACTGCACTCAGTATTTTGACCCTTGACACTGCAGGAAGACGTTTTGTCCCATCCATTTTAGAATTATGGTTAAAATAAATCGTTTTCATATTTTATGGGAATAAATATTTAGCTGTTTGTCAAATTTTGTGTGGCGTTTTGCGTTTTGGCGATTTTAACCTATTAATTACTTTTCTTGATGCATGCCGGACCCATTGGGCAAAGGTTAGTCTTATTCTGACTTAGATGTGGTGTTTTAATATACTCTATAAAATAAACAACCCGCATTGGATACTGATATACCATTTCAGGCTCAAAGGTCAATAGTATAGACAGAAATCGATCTCTTACTAAACAAATACAATGCAACACATTTTTTTTGAATGGTTATCTTTTAGTTTCAGTTTTCTTGGTAGCAGATAAGCTTTATGTTGGTGTAAAATAGAGAAAAATTTCACTGTCTCGATTACTTTAAGTTTGTTTGCAGCTCTGAGTTTATTGCTGTTCTCATTTACAAAGTGTTAATGGATCAAGGAAGAAGTACAACTTAATCTTTTACTATTTTGACTGTCAATTTGTATCAACAATAAACATTTACAAGACTTTACCAAAAGCAAATTTACTTTACAAAATATAACTTGCAGTAACTTAATTTACAGTAACTTCGGTATTTTGTTATTTACCAGACTTTAACAAAAGCTTTATTATATTTGATTATTAACTTATAGTTACAATTATTCATATGCAGTATTTTTAACTATTTTCATGAAAATTTTAACGTCGGGTGGAACAGTTATCCGGTTGAACTGTTCCATACGCAAAGTAATTGCGCAGTGCAACGCCATTCCACTTCTAGGAAAAAGAAGGGAAACGGGGAATGTGTCAAAGAGACAACGACCCAAAGGGGAGTAATAACAACTCAAAGCCACCATAAGATCATGTACCCTTTTTAAAGGCAAGATTTTTTTTATTTGTTTATATAATACTTTTATTGTTTATATAAGTTAATAAAACAGTTATTTCATGCCCCGTTTCAGGAAACAGCATAACTGTTATCCTTTGATGATGGAAATGACTTGCAAACTGTTGCCTTCGGCCTTCCGCCTCAGGCAACAGTTTGCAAGTCATTTCCATCACCTCGGGACTATAGTTATAGCTGTTTCCTTCAAGGCCATGAACTAACTGTATACTGTCCATTTGAATTAACACCAATCAGACACAACCAAAAAAAATTACTATAATGTCTGTTCATTTGTACCAACACTTATCAAACTTTAACGAAAATTTTACAATATTGATAACATTTATGAAACTTTACAAAGAACTTTACTGTATTGACTGTGCATTAGTATCAACACTCATCAAACTATATATTTGTATCAACAGTAAACATATACTTAGTTATAATATGATTAAAATTTTACCCCTTGATAAAACCAGATGATTTCAACAGAAATTTACTAAGCGGGCTGATATGACATCGTTATCAACTGCTTCCGGTATTCATCGCATGCCTTTCCGTCAGTACTCGGAAGCATTATCAAACGCAAGTTCTTGTATTTCCGTAAAAACAATAAAGATTGCACATGATATCTTCATGTCAAATAAAGTAAAATAACAAAATACTAATACTGCATTTTATAAGTATGAATATATTTTTCAGCTGAAAATTTCTTTTACAGTTGAAGTATATGATAAAAATATCATTACATGTCATTTTTCATATCACATATCCTTCATCATCCCTCGGTCATAAAATCATCCCTCGAGCCTTACGGCTCTCGGGCTGATAAAGGGTGTAATATGAAAAATGCCATGTAATAATCTATAATTATCAGAATTTTCCAATAAGCAATGAAGGGATATGAAGTAAATACACACGAACAAAGTCCCTGATTTTCGCTATTTTATTTTTTGGTCAATACAAGCTTACTATGTTGTTGTAAACGTTACGTGAAACCATTTGCAGTTTGTGGTGTCGATATGCTCGCAAACGTATAACAATTGTCGTTGAAGCTAGTTATAACATATTATAACTGGAAGTAAATATTTATTCTAGTGGATAAAAATGTCCCCTTTCGGCAATAATTATATAATTGAATCTTTTTCATTCAAGACTTGTTCAAATCAGTAAAGATTTCAAAAGTTATTGAAGAAAAACCGTTTCGAAAATATCGCAGAAGTTCAAAATGTAGGTCGTTGATGTTTTTCTTCAAAACTTTCGAAATCCTATATATTTTGATCAAATATTGCCTGAAAAGGACTGAATTTAGTCGTTGCCGAAGGGTAACATTTTTATCAATTTAAACGTTCTTAGTAACTAAAACTTATACACAAACGATTTTGCTCCAATCAAATTAAGACTTCTCCAACCAATTACGTTGGGCCCCAGTAGTATATGAGCACAGTTCGGGTTGGATTTGACGAGGTGGAGCCTTAATCCTTACTTTACTTTAACCCTAACCCTATCTATAACACTAACGTTTACTATTATTGATTTCTTGGTTGGTCTCTGATCAGGAGTGGACTGAATATTTATTTTCAAGTGTAACCAGGCAAGATTATTTATTTTCAACATATCTGGGGCCAACATATTTATTTACAAATCTGCCACCCCCCTCCCACAAAATCAGATGGTCGTCCCCTTATGGTAAGGGTTGGGGTTAGATTATAGATGAGCTTATGTTAAATCATAGATAGTATTTATGTTAAATTATGGTTAAGGTTAAATAGGATCATCCCTCTCATCATCACCACCACCACCACCATCCAGCAATAGCCTACCACCACCACCACCACATCCTCCTCCACCTCTATAATAACCTACCACCAACACCACCCCCTCCTCCCCTCCACCACCACCACCGAATACTGAATAAGCACACGAGAACAGCCAAAATCGTACTCATCAGCGACTCGTGAATCGTATGAGCGTATTTAAAATAGAACTATATATGATTAGAGTTAAAATATGACAAGCAATTTCAATAAAGGTATAAATATCTACGTAAAGATCGATATGTTTTAGGACAAAACGGATTGTAGATGTACAGAATACTGGCCAATCAAATTACATGGATTTCAACCAATTAAATCTGTTCTTTCAAAATGAATTGACCAATCACCTCCATTGATACAAATGGCTGGCTATATCAACGAGTGATCGACTGGCTTTGTCTAAAACGTCACGGTACAGGTAGAATTACAGATTGTACATTGGTAATATAATATTACTTCAATTGATCTGTCTCTAAATTTCGCAAGATAAATCCAAACGATAAGTTAATCTTGAAGATTGATGCTTGTTGTTTATAGACTTCCCATAATTTCTCTGGAATATTGGGGAGTGATCTGTTGTCCAAAAGGAAGTTGCACTGTATGTGGTGTTTATTCTGCCGGTAATGCTTTAACAGCTGACTCTTCTTGTGAAAGGTTTGTTGTCAAACATCACAACGACTATGGGTGTATCTCGATATTTGCTGCAGTCTTGCTTAACAGTCAGAGAAGACGGTCCAGCGGTTGAAAGAAGGTATGACACTAGTAAAGCTTGGAAGTATGCTGTAGATAAAAGGCAACATCTCTTTGCTGAAGTATTGGATTGATGTGACCTGCCATCGACTGAAAATAGCAACGAATCCGCGTAAAGGATAAATCAATGACATTTGGGATGGGAGGAAGGAGAAATGCGGTCTATCGCCTGGTGAAACGCAGAGTGACCCTTTATGGTTAGACAAAATAATGGCTGGATTCACTTGAAATTCACATTTTGTTTTTTTTTCTTTTCTAAGCTAGAAGCAGCAAAAGCAATTCTACCTCGTATTTAGCGCAGCAGCAGCAGCTGAGTCCCCATCATCCTAGCGCAGCAGCAGCGGAAATATAGTGAAATGAGCACGCGAGCACAACAAAAAAAACGTAATCGTGAGTCCTGTTAGCATACTCTTGAACATAAACTTATACTTAAACTCGTAAGCAGCATACGAAAATTAAGAGTTTCTTGCCTAAGTCTCGGGTAAAATCAATTAAGTTTTAAAAAGCGGACGGAAAATTTTAGCAAGATTTATCTCCCTTTATGAACGCTGATGCGACAGAAGACGCCTAGCAACCAACAATGTGCTAAGCAACTAAAAAACATAGGAAATCCCAAAGGTTATCTCCCTTTGATAAACTCAGATGTGATAGAAGACACCCACAGAAATACAATACAATTCGAAATACCACGCCCGAATCGTTCCGACTAGGGAAAATATCCGACTTCCGGTTCACAAAAGCTTCAGGAGATACAAACCCATTTCCGGTCACCGACTGGGAAAATTTCCCACTTCCGGTCGTGCTATTGTAGTTCTTTGTATATTTAGTATAGTACTTTAGCTTTAATCTGTGTGCTTTTTTATATGCATGATGTATATTGTTGTGTAATGTTGCTTATGTGAATTTGTGACGAAATACCTTGCATGTACATACGAGATTGCGGAAATCTCGCGAAGACCCGGGAAGATATTTGATTGTTTTATATTGTTGAAATTATTTCCAGACTGATGAATTTTTCAAGTTTCTTAAGTAACGAAACATTTTGATAAAGAGTATTTACATTACGAGGAAAGAAACATGCATTTGTATATAGATAGTTATAATATTTTACAAAAGTATTACACATTATATTGTTCCTTTCTTTTGGAGAACCGAAAATAACCTATCATCCCTCGAAAAGTAATTTTCAAGTTTTGAGATCCTGTCCACCCTGTATTACACGATAATTGACTCGTCCTTGAGTATATAAGGAGACCGAATCCAGGTACAGGTGTCAGTGTGTTGACTATCGCGAATGTGTGACATAAGATCTATGTATATTAGGATGATTATTCTTTAGAAAAAGTGATTCAATGCGATAAAGTGAATATTCTACAATGTTCTATGATACGGAAATCCAAATCATATCAAAGGATAAAAAAAGTTGCGTGCCGTGCAGTTGGCAATCACTGACCACAGTCTTGTCATTGTATTTGTACATTGTGAGTGTCTAATGTTATTGTGAAATGTGCGTTTGGAAACTGTAAATAGTTTTGGTTCTTTAGCATCTTGTTACTGTTGGATAAATGATATTCTGCGTTCTCGACAGTGAATATTTGCATGTGGCAATTTGTACTTGACAGTGCATATTGCTTGTAGCAAGTTGACAGTGCATATTGCTTGAAGCAGTTGACAGTGCAGTACCATATAGTGTTTTCTTACCGAGATAGGGGTACCCGAAAATTCGGGAATGGCCCAAAATACAATTTTTTCTTAGTTAAGTAATATAGACGTGTTATATATGTTTTCTGGGTAACTATGAACATCTTAACCGAATGGTGACATTCATTAAGCTCTATCTCTAATATTTAGGGTGTTATGAGGGTTCAAAATTTCGGGAATGGTCTAAATTTTATTTTTTCGTAAGTCCAGTAATTTGCGATGTTATATAGTATTCGGGGTAGCTAAATCGAATAGTCACATTTGTGGTATACTTTCCATAGGGGCACTCTGCGTTTTTCCAGGTTTGTGACTGGCTACCCTACGGATAGGCCGCATTATCCCTTCCCCCTTTTCTTCTGTTACTCTACACCGAGTCGTTGCTGTGATCGATTGATGGTGGTTCGAATCTGTCGAATACGTCATCTAACAGATATTTTCTTTTCTTCACTGCATATTGCCAAGATTCCCTGGTAGCGTAGTCTTCTTCATCTCTTAAACGTTTGGCTGTATCTCTGATCTTTTTGTGAAATGGATCTTTGTTGAAATCCTGCATCCAGAACACCTTTTCTAGGTATTGTTTTCTATTATGGTCTCTAAAAAGTTTATTCATGGAATAAAAAAGATAACAGGAAACACCTACAATGGCCGAAAAACATAGCAACATGCCAGAAAGTAAATAGGAACTGCACAAGAAAAAAAACCACAATAAAAATACAAAAGACAAACATAAACAACAATAGGAACTCGGGACAGCCGGACTTGGTACCGGCACTAGCAAAAGCCAGCGGTAGGGTTAAACCGGTTTATGGGTACCCAAACCTCCCCTTTCTCTGTCCCGTTTCCCTATCGTAGAATAAACATACGAATAAAACCCATACAGGTAGACTACTAACTCCATGACCACAATCTAGAAAAGAAAAATGGGGGGACAAAACGTAATTTTGAAAGATGGGTCAAAGAGTGCTCGCCGCTAAACTGCCGAGTCTAGTCTGCTGGTAAAACACTGTCGCACTACGGAAGGAAAATCAAATTCAAAACTCCAAATGGGTTTGGTAAAGAATCGTCATGTATTTCAGTAGACATCGGCAGTATCAGTGAGAGGCCAGTATGTATGTAAAATCCTCAGGTCACTGGATCCCAAAGCTAATTTAACGGACACGTGCAGAATATCCTGTCGATATCCCCTATTGCGTAAAGAATGTAAGTTACGTCCCAGTTTTTCTGGATTTTTAATCAGTTTCTGGCATTTTTTAACAACATTTCCGTAAAATCGAGGATGGGAAATGCCCTTATAAATAAGCTGTTTGCGAGTGACATTATATTTAGAAGTAAGATGTTCATATCTTCGATAAAACTTTTTAAATGTATTTAACAATTTATGAAATCTGTAACCTTGCTGCAAAAGTTTTGAAGTAATAGTAAGGTTACGTTCATTGAAGTCGTCAAGAGTAGAACAAGCGCGTGCGAATCGTACCAGTTGAGAAATATAAACTCCGTAGGATGGGGCTAGAGGAACGTCGCCGTCAAGAAAAGGGAAATTAGTAATACTGAAATCAAAATCATCCCTTTTATCGTAAATTTTAGTTTTTATTTTACCAGAGTCAACGATGATAGTTAGATCCAGAAAAGGGCAATTCTTAGAATCATTATTAGCTTTATTAAGTTTCAGTTGTTGCGGGTAAATGATGTCGACATAATCGATTCATGTCTTCATATGCGGCTAAACGAGCCTTTTCGGAGTCGTGTCCTTCTTCCATCAACTCTTCTACTTTCTTAATGTATTCTGGTTCGAGTTTGTCAAATGTTTGATTCACGATCAGCTTCCATCGAGACTTTTGGTCATCTTCATCACCACTGCTTTCGTCCGTGGACTCTTCTGACGTTTTAGAGTCATTACATTCTTCATTGCTATATGCAGATTCGTCAGATTGATTGCTTTCTTCTGATACGTTGGACTCTGTATATAATTCAGTTGGCGAAGTATCTTCCAGGTCTGATTCTTGTGGCGAACGAGATTAAAGTGACGATTGGTCCTGTGTTCACAAATGTCGAAGTGATACATTATCGACGTCTTCTTCTCTCTGGATTCGAAGTGAGAATGACTATATTTTACAGAACAAAACTTTAAACTCGTGTACTCCTTTCACTGCTCGTGTGCTCATTTCGCTGCTCGTGTGCTCATTTTACTGCTGGCGTGCTTATTTCGGAAATATTACTGCTGCTGCAGTCGCTGTGCAGTGGGAAAAGCTACATATTCGCTGAAGAGTATCCTCGCGTGCTCATTTCGGGAAAATTGCTGCTGCTGCGGGCGCTGTGCGGTGGTAATTTCGCTGTTTAAGGGTATTGTAGGGATTGGAATTATGACAACTGTTCCACATGTTTTCATACGAGATCGGCCTTCGGGCGAGAACTTTGGCATTTTTCTTTACGTTTTGGACATGTCATTCTTATATCACGTTTTCGGCATTTTATTTGAGTCCTCACCTAACTATTCGTTACGTTTTATCGGTGTTCAACCTCTTTTTATCGGCAATATTAAGTGCCACTTGATCAAAGTTTGTCAAGTTTACTTCACTGTAGAGCGCCATCTTTATTATGCAATTTTTTTATATGTACTAGTGTGTGACCTTGTGTATTAGGTCAATCAGATTCACGACTGCGCTTTAGCAGTATCGTAGTTGAAGTGATGGCGGAAAGCAGAGTATGAATACCTCGGCTACGGCTATGAAAGCATATATTTATTGTATTAAAAAGTATTTTATTTTTATTGTAAACTGGAGATAAATGATTTTTGTATTCCGTACGCCAGTTTTCGGGAGGGTAAAGTGTCCCAATTTGCGTCATCGGGGATTATTTTTCAGTCAAAATCCCAGTCCTTCATCGTTGCTAAGGCCGTTGCCCCGATGATTTTCTGTCGGAAAGGGACTTGTTTTCTTTTGGGTATAAAAGCGATCGCCTGCTGTCTCCAGCTCTTCTTCTACTTAGTTCTTCTCAGTCTAGTCAGTCGTTCAGTCAATCCCAGTTCCAGACCAGTAAAGAAGTTCATTTCTGATCATTCACACACATTTTGGTTAGTTTTCAAATCATGGCAGATTCAAAGATAGGGAAAGGGGCAGTAAATCCCCTAATTTTCGGAAGTTGTTACCAGTTCTAGCTAATGTTTTCTTACCTTTGGTAGTCCAAAATTTGTTTGTTTGTTGTTTGGAACTTACCCAAACCATGTTTTCTGGTTTTGTTGTCTAAATTTGTTAAAGTTATTTAGATCTATATGGATTTTCAAGTTTACTAAATGTTTTCTTTAGTATAACTTCCCTAAAAGTTTACAAGGATATTTTCCTGACATTTTCAAGTCATGTTTTTCTCGGGCTTGGTCAGAGTTCATCTGCAGTTCTAAATAGTATTCTATTTTGACAGATTGTGTATCCATTTATTTTATTTTGTTAAGGAAATGATATGGCAGTTGCAATAAAGCATCCCAGCCCACACCCAAGCACCCTTTCATGTGTCAGGAGATAGGATTATAGTAGGAATTGGACATAGGGAGTCAGAATTTACAGTGTTTTTCCTGTAAATCCTAGTAAATATTCATTTCCTTTTGTTAGGACGTACCTACATTTGACATTGATTTCATGTCACTGTAAAGAAAACTCATGTTATTTCTATTATAGTAATAGGGATTAGGTTGACATTTCAATAAATAAAAGTAGGCTAATAAACATTTTCTGGATTTCTGTGTTTTCCAGAATCCAGTATTTTTAATATAATCCAGTGTTATTTTTAATAAAGTAACAATAGTGTTAGTGAACATAATGTGTTAGTAATAACAGAAATAATAATTTAGTTAGTATTAATAAATAGTAACTAAGGTTGAACACCGGGCAAAACCGAGTCGAATAGTAATAAATCGGTTTAATATTAGTAAATTTAAGACAGTCATAATTACAGATATATTGAAATTATAAATTATATGAAAACAGTTGTAAATTTAACAGAAATCAGTAATATAATATTTGCTCACATATCAGTCTTCATTCTTCAAAAGCTAAATGGATTCTCATGCTCCACTGCACTTAGGTTGATTGTCTGCATATGGTTCCATTAGTTGTCTCGTGAGAAAGTGGACCCTCTTGTCTGTTTAACAAGAGCTAATTCATTTGCCTGACAGTTCCTATTCTCTTGAGATAGTCTGTGATATCCGTATCCTTGAATCTCACTTCTCGAGCGATATTGAATGTGTAAATCACATTGACCATAATTGTTGGAGTGTTTTTCCTCCATTTTGGTATAATTCGCTGAGTACACAAGAGAAGCTGTGCGCCTCGCACACTTGATCTAGAGAACAGTTCAATTCCCACTCAACCCATTATTTTTATATTGTTTTCGTATTGTAACAGGGTTTAAAGAAATTTTAATGGATTGTCTCCCCTAGACCTGAATAGGCACCCAAATATTGAGTAAATAGTACTTGAGTAGAATATAAAATATTAAAACAAAAGGTTTTCTCCTTTGTTTCAAGATTAGTTATCTAATCTTGCATTCCTCCCTGTGATTGGTTACACAGGTGTATTTTTGATTATTGCGGCAAGGGATAGAAGTAATAGTACCACTTTTGAATAGTAACCCCTGGCACGCTACAGATTTTGGCATCCTCGGCGGGATCCACTCAGTTTATGTGGATCCTGAGATACGTTTACCTAGATACTGTTTTTATTAGTGGTAAATATGGTTAAAAGGAGACTAAATCCCCTCTAGGTAGGAGGCGGTGATGAAATTGAAGATGGGACCACTACTGAAGAGACTGATGAGTATCTCACTAGAGAAACTAAGACCACTGAAGATGAGGATATAGATCACACCAGGGAATCTGACAGAGATACTGAACTAGAAAATACCACCATCCTAGCCAAACCTAGTACTAGTAAGACAACAGATATAGTGCCAAATAATCTTAGAAGCATGAACTTGGCCCAGTACAACAAAATGAGTATGTTGGAGTCTATGGGATGGTGGTCACTGCCATTCAAGAAACGACCACTCAGGTTGTGTCAGCTATACAAGCAGCCTTCAGACGAAACCAAACAGTTCAAGTAGCAGACAACCAGGAACAAGCCCTACCAGTACATAAAAGCAATAGTCTAACCAAAAAGAGATCTAAAAAGAACATTATTAGAAGGTCACCTACATAAATTGATGATGACTCTAGTGACTCTGACATTGACAAAGTGGAGGACTCAGATGCACTCAGTATTGCTACTAGCCAAATAACGCAGGCTAAAAGAAGGCCAAAATCAACTCATAATGTTAAGCTTCCAGCTTTTACTGGACGGGAGAAATGGGAAGTGTGGTTTACTCGTTTTGAGTCTGTTGCAAGCCTTAAATCATGGGATGACCATGACCGTTTACAAGAACTGCTGCCTAGGTTACAAGAAGATGCTGGAGATTTTGTTTTCGATCAGCTTCCCAAAAAGACACTCAAAAACTACAATAAATTAGTGCAAGAATTAGAAAATCGCTTCGGCACGATAGAATCATCTTGGACCTATAAACTACAGTTCAGTAGGAGGAAACAACTCCATGAAAGTCACCTGAGAAATTTGCAGCTGACTTGAAACGACTTTATGACAAAGCTTATAAGGGGCGAGATATCAGGACTAGACAAGAAGATCTGTTACAAAGATTCCTGTTAGTGTTACAGGACTATAAAATGCGCATACATCTAGAACTACACAGAGATCCCCAGACAATAGAAAAGGCAGTGCATGAAGTTTTAAATTATATAGAAACAATGAAAAACCCTAATCAAGGAGATGATGGGTATAAAAAGCCTGTTCGGCAAGTAAAGAAGACAAAGATGACAAAATCACCTATGGCAAACTTAATGGTAG
This sequence comes from Modiolus philippinarum, assembly GCA_002080025.1. Taxonomy (NCBI): domain Eukaryota; kingdom Metazoa; phylum Mollusca; class Bivalvia; order Mytilida; family Modiolidae; genus Modiolus; species Modiolus philippinarum. Next base: position 75,196 of record MJUU01026651.1, read on the forward strand.
GAAACCAGTAGAGACTGACAGGAAAGAGAGCATGGGTACAATACCAAAGAGGGACAGTGACAAAACCCTTACTATTAAAGAAGGTGAGCTGCAAGAATTGTTTAATAAAATGTATAATGACAAGAAAAGACAGGAGAACCGAGAATTGCTCACTGGACAGAATTATAATAAACCTGTCAGATCTCCTCGGACAAATCCTAGTCCAGGACAACATAATAACAATGTTTGTTATTGCTGTGGTCAACCGGGCCATTTTGCAAGGAATTGTCCTGTCAATAGTAGATATGGGAATGACGCAATAAGGTCCCAAAGGGAAGCCACTAAGCCAACATGGGATCAGAACAAGTCCAGGTTCACATAAGACAATAGGAACTGTACAAATGGTACTACATGTAATGGTTATGGTAGATCAGGAACTGGAATAACTCAATTCAGGGTATTCAAGCCAAGATGGCAAGCTGAAGGAAATAACAATACACTTAGTATGGGGCAAACATGGGATAATCAGAAAGAACACGAGTTAAACACCAACGGGTCATGTCTATTGATCAGGAGCTGGCCCAAACAAGCTTAAATACAGTCAATGGTCAACACATGCTGGATAAACAAAGTCGATATGGTTGTGCTGATAACTTTGGGAAGGGGGGACATACAGATGCAAGAGTCGTTATAGTTGAACAGTCATCAAGGAAGCCTTCACCAAAGGATAATGGTGGTAGTCTTTTTAAGTTTAATATGGATGTGGAATCACCAAATGGTAGTGGTGATAGTCCATTAGAGAGAGAGGAGGTCAAGGATTCACATATAGGAAAGTGTGATAGTTTTCCTGAGGACTCGTCTGGCGAGGAAAAAGAGGACTTGTCTTCAGGCCTGGACAGTTCTCAGGATATTCCTGCAGACATATTGATTAAGTGAAACGACAAGTTGTGACAATTTATGGGGTTTATGTAAAGGGGAAAATTCAAGGGATGATACAGGAGCTACCAGAACAGTTATATCGACTAAAGTATATCATAAAATTCCAATAACCAGTAGACCTAAACTAGAAACATCAAGTTCTCTAGCAAGTGCTGATGGCCAGCCAATAAAGGAATTGGGGAAAGCAGTGTTTATTATTACTCTTGGTACTATGACCTTGGAAAAAGAGCTTATAGTGGCTGAAATTGAAGATGAAACCCTTTTAGGTCTAAACATTTTAATGAAGGGAGAACATGGTCCAGCTGATATTAAGCTCAGTGAAGGGATAGTTTTTTTAAATGGTATAACTATTCCATGCATTCAAATTGGAGGAATTGTGCCTGTTCGCAAAGTAAGAGCAGCAGATGATTTTGTTATACCTCCTTGCTGTAAAACAATAATTGATAAAGATGACCAAGATGATTGTTCCCAAGAACAATTGTTAGAGCAGAGTCCCAAGTTCACAGAAAGATATCCTGTTGTTATGGCCTCTTGCTTAGATGACACTAACCAAACAGTGAATAATAAAGTCATTTTGTTGAACACTTTTAATGAAGAGGGTAAAGTAAACCATAATTTAGCTCTACCATCAGCTGAAAACCTGAATCTAAGACATGTATGAATTTTGATAATGTTAGATGTGACAATCTAGCTAACTCCCAACCTGTTAAGTGGGAACAAATGAGGGAATTATAAGAAACCTGTCTAAAAAGGGAACAGCAGATGGAGGGAAAAGTGGAGATGTATTGCATGAGTATGATTTATATATAGGCCCCTATATAAAGATAAATCAACAATGACAGTGCCGCCACTTCTTAGTATTGAAAAGGAGTTAGTCCAGTTTATGATTCAGTTAATCATAAATCACAACCAGATGACGAAAGTTGAAATAGCTGTCAGACGTGAAAGTACACACAATGTTACAATTCGATGTCAGTTTACTCTAAATTCACACATCCAGAATCATAATCATGACTATCAACAATCTTCATCACACACTGTTCATCCAAGAATAGGAAAATTTGTTCCAGAAAAGTCCGTGTCCCCTGCAAAGGAAAGAAGGATTATTGATACACAAATGCGTTGTTTTTGTATCGGTGTACTTAAAGTTGTTTTACTCATTTTATTAATCTGGCTGTGTTGTCCAGTTAGATTGTATATTTTTACAAAGTTTTATGGAGTATAGGGAATCCTTGGCCCTATATTCTGAATCCTGTTGATATTGTTGATATTTACTTAAGTACACCATACAGGGTAATATTTTCGTCAGTGCGAGGCACCTATAAAGGTGTAAGCTTTGAAAATGGGTGGATTTTAAAATATGTGATGTAATTTCATCTAATTGAGAAGGATTCAAGTTGTCCAATATTATGAAGATGTCTTGTGTACGAACATTATCCGATATTATGAAGATGTCTTGTGTATGAACATTATCCGATATTATGAAGATGTCTTGTGTACGAACGTTATCCGATATTATAAAGGAAATTCAGCGTCCGAATTTATAAGATCTTCACCTGATAAATGGACATTCTAGTGTTTGGACATTTTAAGAACTGTGGACATTCAGTGTTAAGTAAAATCATTGTAAATTTTTGATTTTTAAATTTTTCATATAGGTACTTAAATGAGAAACAGGTAAATTTCATTGTGTATTGTTTTTACATTGTTTTGGGTAATTGGCTGTGCTTTCCAGTAATTACCATTTTCTGATGCTATGCAATTCTAGTACCATGTATATTGATCTGGTGCTAAGTACAATCTAGTACCAAGTATCTTAGTTAGATATGTCCGTATTGTATTTAACATTTTATATAAAAGGTATAAGGAATCCTTGGCCTTATATCTTGAATCCTGTTGTAATTATAATGTAATCATATTGTGGGCAAAATATTTTTCGATGTGAGACATTAAGAAAATGTAAGCATTGATTCGGGTGGTTTTAATGTATTTTTTAATACTGAAGTAGTAATAAGAGTTACTTCCCTTGTGTAAGGAAATGAGTATGAGTAAAGTGTATTTGTAGTAGAATGCCTGATAAATTTTTGAATTTTGAAGAGTATTGGTAAATTTTTGAATGTTCAATTTTTCTCAGTAAATATCTTACCATTTATTTTTCTTCAGATAAATTTTTGCAGCTTCTCATCATCATCTCATTTTCTTCATTTTTGAATCATCTGAATTGTATCTTATTTTCTGCAGACCACACGGGCATTGATATTGACCAGTTCGTCAGTAAACCGGAGTTCTCAACCACCCATCTTTTTCTGACTTTATGTCAATTTCTGTAAAAAAAAGTATAATAATAATAATAATAATAGAGTATATAATCAGTAAATATGAGTAAAATAATAAATATATATATATATATATATTGTAAATTTACAGTAATGAGTTAATTACTGTCTTGTAATGAGTGCATTTTAATTTTTAGAACGTCACAGAATTTTAAAATGATAATAGTAATTCATGTCAGCAAATATATTTTTTTTGGTAATGAGAGATAAATGGTTGTTACATATGGAATATTTATGTTAAAGATAATTATAATGATAAAGATTTACTTCTAATCTAGGTAATTTTTCAGGAATTTAAAGAATTTTTAAAGATTAAATAAACTAATCATTAATTAATTAATCATTTTTAATTACTCAGTGTAATCAGTCATGAAAGGTCTTTTTTTTCTAGTGTCGAAAGGTGAATTATTTTTGTAGTATAGAACTGTGACAAAAGGGTATTATTATATTGAAGCCACGTGCTAAAAATTATTATTATATTTTACTAAGTAAGAGAAGATTTAATTGGATGAAAGCAATCATGTGACTTCAAAATAACTCAGATGTTTTAGCGAACAACCTCGATATGACATTACTGCGGAAACAACCCTGTTGTTTCCCGCTGAACAACCCGTATATGATGTCAAAGAGAGAAACAATCTTGTAGAATCTAAAAATCACTAGCAGATTACATCAGTCTTCTTTGTGAGATTAAAACCATAACAAGAACTCTTGATTTGGAATTAAAGAAACTGTTTAAAATATAATAAAACAATTATGGTCCTCTCTTGACGTGAAACATCCAGATTTGTCAACCCTTGTAGGTGTGGTTTCCCTCGGGCAGGGCCCTCGGGAAACAACTCCCTCCTGGGGTTGACAAATCTGGATGTTTCCCTAAACAGCGGGCCATAATAGTATATTGTTGTTGGGGTTTTATGCCATGTTTTAATGGTTTTTCTTGACAGAGGTATAATGTTCTTGATTTTGATTATTGTTAAATTGTTCTATTTTTCTTATACATAGTGAGCATAGGATTTGAATAGTTTTCGTGAGGACACTGAAAACTTCAGTGGGGGGCAATGTAGGGATTGGAATTTTTGACAACTGTGCCCTCCACATGTTTTCATACGAGATCGGCCTTCGGGCAAGAACTTTGGCATTTTTCTTTACGTTTTGGACATGTCATTCTTATATCACATTTTCGGCATTTTATTTGAGTCCCCACCTAAATATTCGTTACGTTTTATCGGTGTTCAACCTCTTTTTATCGGCAATATTAAGTGCCACTTGATCAGAGTTTGTCAAGTTTACTTCACTGTAGAGCGCCATCTTTATTATGCAAATTTTTTATATGTACTAGTGTGTGACCTTGTGTATTAGGTCAATCAGATTCACGACTGCGCTTTAGCAGTATCGTTGTTGAAGTGATGGCGGAAGGCAGAGTATGAATACCTTGGCTACGGCTATGAAAGCATATAATTATTGTATTAAACAGAATTTTATTTTTATTGTAAACTGGGGATAAATGATTTTTGTATTACGTACGCCAGTTTTCGGGAGGGTAAAGTGTCCCAATTTGCGTCATATGGGATTATTTTTCAGTCAAAATCCCAGTCCTTCATCGTTGCTAAGGCCGTTGCCCCGATGATTTTCCGTTGGAAAGGGACTTGTTTTCTTTTGGGTATAAAAGGGATCGCCTGCTGTTTCCAGTTCTTCTTCTACTTAGTTACTCTCAGTATAGTCAGTCGTTCAGTCAATTCCAGTTCCAGACCAGTAAAGAAGTTCATTTCTGATCATTCACACACATTTTGGTTAGTTTTCAAATCATGGCAGATTCAAAGATAGGGAAAGGGGCAGTAAATCCCCTAATTATCGGAAGTTGCTACCAGTTTTAGCTAATGTTTTCTTAGCTTTGGTAGTCCAAAATTTGTTTGTTTGTTGTTTGGAACTTCAACAAACCATGTTTCTGGTTTTGTTATCTAAATTTGTTAAAGTTATTTTTTGGAATTGTCAAGTTTACTAAATGTTTTCTTTAGTATAACTTGCCTAAAGTTTACAAGGATATTTTCCTGATATTTTCAAGTCATGTTTTTCTCGGGCTTGGTCAGAGTTCATCTGCAGTTCTACATAGTATTCTATTTTAGCAGATTGTGTATCCATTTATTTTATTTTGTTAAGGAAATGATATGGCAGTTGTAATAAAGCATCCCAGCCCACACCCAAGCACCGTTTCATGTGTCAGGAGATAGGATTATAGTAGGAATTGGACATAGGGAGTCAGAATTTACAGTGTTTTTCCTGTAAATCCTAGTAAATATTCATTTCCTTTTGTTAGGACGTACCTACATTTGACATTGATTTCATGTCACTGTAAAGAAAACTCATGTTATTTCTATGATAGTAATAGGGATTTGTTGACATTTCAATAAATAAAAGTAGGCTAATAAATATTTTCTGGATTTCTGTGTTTTCCAGAATCCAGTATTCTTAATATACTCCAGTGTTATTTTTAATTAAGTAACAATAGTGTTAGTGAACATAATGTGTTAGTAATAATAGTAATAATAAGTTAGTTAGTATTAATAAATGGTAACTAAGGTTGAACACCGAGTCGAAGAGTAATAAATCGGTTTAATATTAGTAAATTTAAGACAGTCATAATTACAGATATATTGAAATTATATATTATATGAAAACAGTTGTAAATTTAACAGAAATCAGTCATATAATATTTGCTCACATATCATGCTCCACTGCACTTAGGTTGATTGTCTGCATATGGTTCCAATAGTTGTCTCGTGAGAAAGTGGACCCTCTTGCCTGTCCAACAAGAGCCCGCTCAATTGCCTGACAGTTCCTGTTCTCTTGAGATAGTCTGTGATATCCGTATCCTTGAATCTCACTTCTCGAGTGATACTGAATGTGTAAATCACATTGACCATAATTGTTGGAGTGTTTTTCCTCCATCTTGGTATAATCCGCTGAGTACACAAGATAGCTGTGCGCCTCGCACACTTGATCTAGAGAACAGTTCAATTCCCACTTAACCCATTATTTTTATATTGTTTTCGTATTGTAACAGGGTTTAAAGGAATTTTAATGGATTGTCTCCCCTAGACCTGAATAGGCACCCAAATATTGAGTAAATAGTACTTGAGCAGAATTTAAAATATTAAAACACAAGGTTGTCTCCTTTGTTTCAAGATTAGTTGTCTAATCTTGCATTCTTCCCTGTGATTGGTTACACAGGTGTATTTTTGATTATTGCGGCAAGGGATAGAAGTAATAGTACCACTATTGAATAGTAACCCCTGACACGCTACAGTATATTCACCTGCTACATTAACTATAAATTAGCCATTTAAAGGTATGCTCACACCGCTCGTTTTCACTACTCGCGTGCTCATTTCGCTGCTCATGCTGCCCGGCCCAAAAAAAAATACCGATGTTACTGTGAATTTATTTTCTGCATATGCGCTTTTCGATAACTTATGTCTCATCAGTGCAGATCAAACCAAAACATTTGGAAGTCCATTAACCGAAAATGTGTAAAAGCTGATAGAGAACAAATAACCAAAAGGATTTAAGTAGAAAAGCCAAATTTCAGCTAAGTACAGAGTTGTGCATGAGGGAGTTACTCCTTAGTTGTAAAAAAATTTAGATATTGCAAGTTTCAAAAAATCGGTTTTCGGGTCAGCACCGAAGTACTGACTACTGGGTTGGTAAATACCCTTGGGGACTAACAGTCCACAAGCAGAGGCATCGGCCCAGTGGTAATAAATAACAAAGTACCGATGTTACAGTTAATTTATTTTCTGTATATGCGCATTTCGACAACTTATGTCTCNAATCGATTTGCGAGGCATTTAAAATACGGTAGTCATTCGTTTCATATTGATTAAACACGATATGTAAACAAAGAAGAAAGAATGTACGATTTAAACAAACATAGATAATTTCGATAGATATTACTGTGGAAGTACTTTTATTCGTGGAGACCAATTTTCGTGGTTTTTATAAAAAGCACTATTACGTGGGCACTTAAATTCGTGGTTTAAAGTTCTGTACATTGCAACTCAAGGGAAAAATGCATTTCGATGGGAAGTTAATTTCGTGGTTTAAGCGAACCACGAAATCCACGAAAATTGGAACCCCACGAACAATAATACTTTCACAGTATAACATTTAAATGTTAAAAACACACACAATGGACATATTATTGTG
>MJUU01026652.1:0-19845 GCA_002080025.1 Modiolus philippinarum
GCCATTTGTTTACAAAATTGAAAACAGAAAATGTAATAGATTCTTTATTTAATTAAGATTTATTTCTTGCGAAACGAATAAAAAGGATATTGCTTGTCAAACGTTGGGAGAACTTCCTTGATAACTCCAGATGTACCTCTTGATAAGTTCGGGTCAATCGGATATGGCTTTTGCCGAAGTGCTCTGCAAGATGAGATAAGCACAGGGAAAGATGTTAATTATATTTACAGTTGTATGCCCGATTATTATTATTATTATTTGAAAAAGTAAGCCGTCCATTTTTTCCAAATATTTGTCAAAATAGAATGAAAGGCGGTATGACCAACTGTAAGTACTATAGCTATAAATTTGATACATTAAAAATGAAAACACTATGCAGTATTCAGAGGGATTAAATCCTGTGCCGTATAAGTATTTTCTGGTAAAATGGTCGCAAGAGAACTCATTTATCCCTCTTTTTTTTTAAACAACAGGTGTTTTAAAAGAAAACATTGATTAAGCCAAAATACATGTTGGTAAACACATGTTGACAGCGTAAAAAGTATTTTATCGTTAGTTCAATGATAAAGACAACTGCACACATTTTCTATCTAGAAGGCGAAACCTAGTATTAGCGTAGTGACACATGTTCACACTTCTCTTCGACGTTTCTCTATCAAGTAAAGTTAACTACGCATCGGTACGTTTTTTTATACGCCCGTCGAAAGACGGACGTATTATGGTATACCGTCTGTCCGTCCGTACGTTAACTTTTCGGTTTCCGGAGATTTTTTTTTCTGTAACCGCTTGACATATTGATTTCATATTTGGTTTATGAGTATATCTAGGTGAGATACAGATCAAGTTAGAATTTGGTTCCGGTCAATTGATTTTGTACTGAGTTATGACCCTTTGACTTTGTAAAATTTTGAAAAATATAGGTTCCAGGGGTTTTGTTGTAACTGCTTGACATTTTGATTTCATATTTGGTACGTGAGTATATCTAGGTGAGATAAAGATCAAGGTGGAATTGAAGAAGTGTTTAAAATGGTAGAGTTTCTGATTGACAATTTATTTGTCCAGTTTGGAGGATTTGTTTTTCAACAGACCATCAGAATTCCAATAGGCACAAAATGTACACTGACGACCTCAAGACTAAACCACCCGATCGTTCATGTTTAAATTCACCTTACAGATATAGTCCCTGTGGTCACGTCATAACGGAAGACTTGTACATCATCGAAAACTCGTCTCTCCGTGATATCCTTGCAAAGGGACACAAATTCCGTGAACCACGATCCATCAACTGGGAGCAAAATGGATGCTGTAGAGGACTGCGCCAGAAAATGGATTAAACGTGAACAAGATGGAGACCTCGATTCTCTTTCAGAGTGGGTTAAGGCTGTGAGTTCCACGATTCTTAAACGAATTAGTCACCTACGAGGGTAAATGAGAACTAAAGCATCATCCATTTTCCAAAATGCCGATGTTGCCAGATACTTGTCCTCCATTCATGACAAATATGTTGTTGTTTGGGCAGATAAGCCCCTAATAACATTATTTTCATTTGCAAAAATCATTACATCGAATGTTTAAAGAAGGAACTAGGCATTGGTAACTCCCAGGGCAGTCCAACCTACACAGCTACTACTCTGTCAAGGGAGGAGATATTACAGAACCATAAATCTGTTTTGCTTTCCTTTGGGATTTCAACCAAAGATTAGGACACCGATCTGCCTACCTTGTATTGGGTACCAAAATTACACAAATGCCCATACAAACAACGGTACACCGCTGGATCTGCAAAATGTTCCACAAAACCTCTTTCTAAGCTTTTAACCTCCATCTTGACAGCCGTAAAAGAGGGCCTTCAAAATTACTGCGATACTAGCTTTTCAAGAAGTGGTGTAAATGAAATGTGGATATTAAAAAACTCTAAAGATCTGCTTGACATCCTAAAATCAAGATCATTATCGCATCGTAACAGCATTAAAACTTTTGACTTCTCCACACTTTATACTACCCATTCTCATGAACAACTGAAATCTCGACTGAAAGATATAATTCATAGATGTTTCTCCCGTAAGAACTGCTAACGAAGATATAAGTGCATTGTGATAGGCAGAGAACAAGCATACTTTGCGAATAACAGAAAAAAATACACGAAGGAAGAAAGAAGTGGGTTTCTGATTGACAAGATATTTGTCCAGTTTGGAGGATTTGTTTTTCAACAGACCATCGGAATTCCAATAGGCACAAACTTAAGCACCTCTTTTAGCCGATCTGTTTCTCCACTCTTATGAGGCAGAATTCATTGAAGGTCCTTTTCAAAATAAAGAAAAAAAAATGGCCTAGTCCTTTAATTACAGCTTCCGTTATATAGATGATATTTTATCACTAAACAACCGTCTGTGTGGTGATTTTCTACATCTTATTTATCCAAAAGAGCTTGAATTTTTTTCTTTCATCCCTATTTCACATGTTCATCACGGTAGGGGTCTTATAAGAAGCAGGAGATGCTTACTCGACAGATGCACCTGATCTCATCCATGGTTTTTGATTGGGTCCATGTTCATTTTTGAATATATGTGCGTCTTCATTTTTCTTTTCTATGCAATACTCATATTATGTCTATTTTTCTTTGTTTTTTCGATGTTGCCATTGTCCTTGGATTATTCGTTTTAGATCGACGGTTCGGTTCTCACTTACTTTACTATCATTACAAACCACCAAAAGTGTGAAATGGGCACATCTTGTGCTCGACCGTACTTAAATTTACTCGACCTGTCTGAATAAGTCTTAACCATGCTTAATTTTACTTGACCAAGTCTGAACTGTTCTTGACTGTCTGAAAGTGTTCTCGACATTTCTTACATGTCTGAATAGTACTCGACCTTGTTCTTAACCATACTAGATAGTGCTTAACCAATACTTCACCATTGTATATGTATCTAATGTTTCATGTTTTAATGTATGTTATTAATAAAAAACCTATTTTCATTTTTTTTTATTTTGTGAGCACTATCAAGTTAAAAAAAAGATGTTAATTGAAATTGATTCATAGATATCTAATTATGCAGTAAAGAAATTTCTGAGATAAACATAGATTAGACATGCATAAAACCATATAACATGGATAAAATGAAGGAAAATGTGATTTGATTGTGGAAGTAATTTGTATTTAAGTAAAAGGACATAACAGAATTGAAAATTATAGTTACTTTTTGAATTTTGCAAGTATTTCTTTTAATACTTTTAAATTCTGCAATATATTTTCAATAACTTGATACTAAGTTCAAATTTTGATAATCTAAAATAACATACCCCATTTTCTCATTAAGTTAAAAAAATAAAAACTGAAAAAAAAAAATTGAATGCAATTAATTGTAAAAAAGATTGTTTATTTTCCTTTGAATTTTGTTTTTCGTATCATGTTTTTGGCATTGATAAAAAGTCGGATTTTTTTATGTTTTGAAATCATGAAAGAGAACAAACTTATTTTTGTTTTATGACAAAAATGAGAAACAATTCCTACAAGTACAATTGATTTCGGTATTTAAAATCTAAATACAAAGTTGGGGTTTTGGTTGATTATGGTTAAGACCTCGGTCGAGTTTGGATTAGACCAAGTCAAGTACAAATCAGACTTGGTCAAGTACTATTTAGACTTTGATAAAAATATTGTGACTGGTCGAGCACGGGTCAAGACAATTTCTGTCAAGTAAAGTACAAATTCAGACTGTTAAGGATCATTCAGATTATTTTTGCGTAAAAATCAGTCTGGTTTAGTACAATTAGAGAAGGGTCAAGTACAATCAAGTACAGTTCAGACTGTTTCAGAATTGTCAAGTAAAATTAAGTACAGTCGAGCACAAATAGTGCCCATTTCAGACTTTCATGGATTTGTAGTGATATATGCTGAACATTTTTATAATAAAATCTCTACCTCTATCTTCTATTACATTTAACATGTAAGACAAATACCTCTATTTTCTATTATTTTAACACAAAAGACAAAAATTTCAAAATACCGAAAAATTTTACGGAAAATGGGCAATAATTCTGAGACGGGTTTTCCGAGTTTTGTTAAAAATTTCATAATAGGTAGATTTCATCATATTGATCATTTTTACCCCGTCAGATTTTTTTTTTTATATCTGTAACAATTTTCAAGATACTTGTAAAAAAACCAAAAAAGCAGCAATATACCCTATGCTTTATTAGTTTGAACTAACGGACGGACGCCAAGTGAAGGCAAAAGCCTTTGGCTAGGTGAGCTAATACGGGTAGATAGTGGCAACGTGCTTTGATTATCACTGGAAAAGGGAATACATTGATAGGGACAGGAAATTTGCTTTTGACGTCACAACGATTCTGTTCTTGATCGAGTAGTATAGATGGAGTCTCTTTACAGCATTGAACTTGGCATTCTTCTCATTTTTTTCCAACAATGGTTCATATTTTGGTTCCATTATTATGACCAGGATCATCTACATAGACGTACGTATACGTTTTCGGGCAAATATTTCTTCTGCTTCTGATTTATAGTTGACGCGCCATTTTGAGAAAACTTCCAAGAACTAACTTCCGGTGTATATGTATTGAAAAGGAAGCATCCCGAGAAGTCCGAAAGTTATTGATATCACGTCATTTGATCAGTTTGTTGATGTTGTTGGTCATTAATCACGTTAACTGATGTTATAAACACAATGTTGTAGTAATAAATGTGTTTGAATCCATTCCAATGATAAAGGGCAGAAACATTTCGAAAACTTTTGAATGACAATCAAAAAATGTCTGATTTCAAAATATTTTTCACCGGACATTTGGACCGGTGCTGACTAGCAATTCACCGGTCGACTCAAAAAGTTACCAGTCGAGGACCGGCGGACCGGTGCTAATTTCGACCAATACTTAAAACTACCATCTTAGGTCAGCTCAGTGAATGAAGTCACTGGTACTGAATAACTAAATACCGAAGTTACTGTGAATTTATTTTCTGCATATGCACATTTCGACAACTTATGTCTCTTCAGTGCAGATAAAATCTAAACGTTTGGAAGACCATAAAATCAAATATGTTAAAGAGCTGATAAAGAACAAATACCCAATATGATCTAAATGTAAAGCCAAAATAAGCTAAGGACAGAGCTTTGCATGAGGGAGATACTCCTTAGTTTTCAACAAAATTTACAAAGGCATGTGTTGAGCTTTATATTTTAAAAAGTGAATGATACTAAATGCAAATTTAAGTTGATCTACATTGGGTGCTATAATATATATACATATCAACAAAGCACACAAAAAGTGTGCAAGCATGTAAAAATAACTTTACTTGGGTTTATCTAACTTCACAGCTCTGTTTGGTAATTTTGTTATTACCCCCCAAATTTACTGAAGATAGTATTGTGAATGGTGTCGACAAAGAATAGTATTTTGAGCAAACTCATTTAAATATTAATTGCTGTTCACTGTCAGTGTCGTACTAATTATAAAGTTTTTATATGACCGCTTGGATAACTTGGTCCAACAGAGAGAATTAAAAAAAAAATAATAATAATAATAATAATAATAAAATAAGAAATTATTTTTTTCTCCGATTTAGATGCATTTCTTATGAAAAATTAGCACTGCACTCAGATTTTTTATAACTTTCCCTTCTTGGCTATGACCGACTAAAGGTGCCAATGTATTTATTAAATATGCAGATTACCTGTGGATTCCTCTTGTAGGGTTTCAGTAGTATGTCAAAAGATTTAACGTAGCTTTAATGGTTTCAGAGCTATAAGGGGTCAAAGAGGGCTACATTGCAATTTTTCAAAGTATTTGAAAGTTTTAATCTTTGACTGCTTTTAGTTGTTGTTTTTTCTTTGAATTCTTGACATCAAATTTGCATATCTGCAGAATAGCTAAAATTTTAATGTCAGATAATATCAATAGTCTTTCACAACATTGCAGATTTAAAAAAAAATATAAAAATATTGAAGTGCTATATGAGTTAGCCAATTTGGTGTATAATATGATTCGAATACGACGAGCCTTGGTTAGTGATATTTCTATACCTTAAAATATTTATATTATGATAAATATATATATACATATTGTATGTTTCATAAGTAGGATCCAGAATCCCCTTAGTACAAATTCTTCTGGGACAAATTAGATTTTTGTACTGGATTTAATCAAATTACAAAAACAGGAAAACAGCAAACACCTACAATGGCCAGGAACTACAATCACATGCCACAATTTACAAGCAAACTGCACCAGAAAAACAATAATGAAAACAAGAGACAAACATAAATAACGAGAGGAACTCGGGATAGCCGGACTTGGTACCGGCACAAGCAAAAGCCAGTGGTAGGGTTAAACCGGTTTATGGGTACCCAAACCTCCCCTTTCTCTATCCCGTTTCCCTATAGTATCATAAACACGCGAATAAAACCCAATACAGGTAGACTACTAACTCAATGACCACTATCTTGGAACAGAAAAAGCATAAGTATTGGAATTCCAGTTTCTACTTGGACAAATTAGAATTCCAACTCGTACTGGATTTATTTAAGTATACATTCTTGTAATTTTCCAACATTTTTTCCCCTTTTTTGTAATTAATTTGGCTATTTAAAGCTATTTCATGAGTGCATTTTTAACCTTAAACTGATGGATGGTTATAAGTATTTATTCGTTTAAATGTATTCTTTATTAAAGTCTTTAGTTTTTACACATATTTCGGTTTATGGATTTCCAAATGTTTTGATTTGATCTGCACTCAAGAGACACAAATTTTCGAAATGCGCACATGCAGAAACTAAATTCACAGTGACTGCGGTATTTTGTTATTGATTATCACCGGGTCGATGCCACTGCTGATGGACTGTTAGCCTACGATGGTAGTCATGAACTCAGTAGTCAGTACTTCGGTGCTGGCCTGAAAACCGATTTTATTTTTAAACTTTTGCTTTTTTATTTAGATCCTGTTGGTAATTTATTCTCTATGAATTTTATGCACATTTCAGTTCATTGATTTCCAAACGTTTTGATTTGATTTGCACTGAAGAGACATAGATTGTCGAAATGCGTATATGAAGAATCTAAATTCACAGCGACTTCGGTATTAAGTTAATACAATGAATTGAATTTGAAAACTGAATCTCTAGTCCTGGTTCAGAATATTAGTCAATTTTTAATTTTTTTTTATTGTTTTCAACCGGTTATTGAAATGGTGATGTACGGCGGTCGGTCGGGCAAGCGGCTGCCAGATCTTGTAAGTGGAACTACTCTGTAACCGTTCAACAGAATTTCGTGAAACTTAGTATGCAGAAAGGACATTATATGTCAATGAGCATATTGTCAAGGTTTTTGCATCGTACAATTTTTCTAGGAGTTATGCCCCTTTGAACGTAAAAATGTATAGGTGTTTTGATCATATTCTTGTAAGCGCAATCCTCTGCAACCGTTCAACAGAATTTCATGAAAAATTGTATGTAGCAATGACATCATCTGCAAATGTGCATATTTTCGAGGATTTTCATCTTTCAATTTTTCCATGTGTTATGCCCCTTTGAACTTTGTACTAATTCTTTTTTAATTGAATCTTTAGTATTTTCCGAAAATATATTTTATGTCAAAATTTGTAATTTGTTTATACTGTCTCTTAAGTTAATATTGGCTTGGTATTTGTCGTGTGTGTATGTGTGTGTGTGTGTTATCTGTTTTATACCTGTGTAAGACAATTTTATGACACTTAAATAAAATATAATATATTATTATTATTTGATCACAAGCTTTTTCATGATGATCGTTTTTAAGTGGAAGTAAATTTCAGGTCCTCAACTTTTGCTTTCACTATACTTTGATATTTGTATGCTAACAAATAACAAAATACCGAAGTTACTTTGGATTCTGCACATGCGCATTTCGACAACTTATGTCTCTTCAGTGCAGATAAAATCGAAACGTTTGGAAGACCATCAACTCAAAGATGTTTAAAACTGATAGAGAACAAATAACCAATACGACCTAAATGTAAAGCCAAACTTAGCTAAGGAGAGAGTTTTGCATGATTGAGATACTCCTTAGTTTTCAACAAAATATACAAAAATATTTGATATTGCAAAATTCCAAATAGAATCGGCTTTCGGGTCAGGACGGAAGTACTGACTACTGGGTTGGTGAATACCCTCGGGGACATACAGTCCACCAGCAGTGGCATCGACCCAGTGGTATCAAATAACAAAATACCGAAGTTACTGTGAATTATGATTCTGCAGATTATTGAGCAAACTCATCTTGACTTCATAAAACTTATTTTAATATATATTTGATATTTTTTGTATAATATGATTAATAACTTTGCTATTTTGTTATTTATGTCTTAAATATCAGAATTTGGTAAGACATAATTTGTGGTACAGTGGAACACGTACAGTACCGGACGTGTTGGGATGAATTTTCACTTTTTCTAAAACATCTTATTCTTATTTATACTAAAATCTAAGTCCGGCAATATTGCAACGGAAGGCGAGGTTTTGCGCGCCATAAAATTGTTTTTACCCACCATTTCATTTGATCAGGACAATTAGGGTTGACATTTTTTGCACCTTTTCAGCCGAGTTGCTACGAAGTTTAATGAATGGTGTCTTGGCGTCCGGGCGTCGACTTTTGGTTTCCGCATAATATCTTGAGAACAACATGTCATATCTAAATGAAACTTGGCATAGGCATGAGTTATGATCAGAGAAAGAACCCTATTGATTTTGAGGTTTTTGCGACAAAAGTCAAGGTCACAACTTCTAAAAATATAACAAAAATTGAACAATTCAATAAAGCCTGAAATCACGTTTGGTATTATTTGATAACAAAAATAATTAAAAAGGTTTTATTATTCATACAAAAATAGTTTTTATATTGATAAAACATGAAAATTCATTTCATAATTCTAATTATTAATGAAGGGAAGATAACAGGAACACTTACAATGGCAGAATATTACAATCACATGTCACAATCAACCAGATAACTGTACAAGAAAAACAATAAAATGACAAAAGACACTCATAGATAACGAGAGGAACTCGGGATAGCCGGACTTCGTACCGGCACTTGCAACAGCCAGCGGTAGGTTTAAACCGGTTGATAGGTACCCAAACCTCTCCTTTCTCTATCCCGTTTCCCTATAGTATAACAAACATGCAAATAAAACCCAATAGAGGTAGACCATTAACTCTAAGACAACAATCTTGAAAAGGAAAGAATAGACAAAACGTAATTTAAAGTGTACAACAACACACTTTTTTGGGTGTCATTAACTTAAAAATGAGGAAAAAATGACAAGTCAAAATTAAAGAAAGGGAGGTAATAAATTCAATGTGAAGAAGTATTCAATATTGCTAAAAATCTTTTGCAATGTCCAGTTACAATAAAATCTTGGATGAAAAGAATTATATTTGTGTATTTTCTTTTTTTTGTAAATTATTGATTTCAGCAATTTTTTTGAATAGTGGTCTGAAATGGGTTGTAAAAGATAGTGGAGTTTTCAGTTGCCATGGAAACGAATCAGAACACCGAATCTTTGATATAAAAAGTTTTCTGCTCCATATTTTTCTTCACAATATAAACTATATTATATGGGGAACCTCTGCCAATTTTTTTTTAGCTCACAGGGCAAAGGCCATGTGAGCTTTTGCCATCACCTGGCGTCAGCCGTCCGTCCGTTAACTCAGACTTAGATCTTCTCCTCTGAAATTACCGGGCCAATACCAACAAAACTTGGCCTGAATCATCACCAGGGTATGCACTTTTAAGTTCGTGATTTTTATGTCCGTAGACCAAACAACATGGCCGCTGTTACTAAAAATAGAACAAAGGGGTAAATTGTCGGTTTTTCGCAAATTACTTAAAAACCGTTACAGATATCAAAAATCTGACATACGGTAAAAACTATCAGCATGATGAGATCTACCCACTGTGCAATTTTTAAGAAAAATCTTAAAACCCATCTCGGAGTTATAGCCCTTTTTCCATAAAATTTTCAAAATTTTTGCATTTTTTATTTTTTATTTTTAAAAAGTGTAACAGATAGAGGTCAAGTGTAATTGCAAAAATAATTAACATAGTGAGATATCTACCCACCTTGAAATTTTAAAGAAAATCTATAGACCCTTGTTGGAACTATTGCCCTTTTTTCATCGAATTTAAAAAAAATCGTATTTTTCGTCTTTTACTTCCAAAAGCATAGAAGATGAAGATTTAACGTAAATGATGAAATGTTTGCCATGCTATGGCGACTTCAAAACTTATGTTGAAAATATTTCGTTGACGGCCATTTTCAAAATGGCTGCCAAAAAAGGCAGGGAAATTCAACATTGTCCGATTTCAATGAAATTTGGTTTCGAAATAGATATTGATGTTGCGATTTCAAAACCTGTGTTGAAAATTGTTCGTTAACCGCCATTTTTAAAATGGCCGCCACAAAAGGCGGGAAAATTCAACATTGTCCGATTTCAATGAAATTTGGTTTTCAAATAGGTTTTGATGTTGCAATTTCAAAACTGATGTTAGAAATTGTTCGTTGACCGCCATTTTCAAAATGGCCGCCAAAAATAGCGGGAAAATTCAACATTTTTCGATTTCAATGAAGTTTGGTTTCCAAATAGGTATTGATGTCACAACTTCAAAACAGATGTTAACAATTGTTCATTGACCGCCATTTTCAAAATAGTCGCCAAAAAAGTTGGGAAAATTCATCATTGTCCAATTTTAATGAAATTTGAATTGATGTCGCAACTTCAAAACCGATGTTGAAAATTATTTGTTGACTGCAATTTTCAAAAATGCCACCAAAAAAGACTGGAAAATTCAACATTATCTGATTTCAATTAAATTTGGTATCCAAATGGATACTGATGTCACTACTTCAAAACCGGTGTTGAAAATTGTTTGTTGACTGCCATTTTCAAATGGCTGCCAAAATAGGCAGGAAATTTCAATATTGTCCGATTTCAATGAAATTTGGTTTCCAAATAAATATTTATGTTGCAACTTCAAAACCGATGTTGAAAATTGTTCGTTGACCGCCGTTCGAGGTACTCAAGTTTTAGAGACTGATGATCAACTGTATAACTTTATTACAACGATTGTGGCAACTGAAAGCCAGGGGGCGCTACAGGCTCTTGGGAGCCTCTAGTTTTTTGAAAGGGAGACTTGGAATGTTTTTGTTTCAACAATACATTTTACCTAAATTATAAGGGGAACCCCATTTTTTTTGAATGGTGGTCTTAAAAGGGTTGTAATGGATAGTGGAGCTTTCAGGTGCCATGGAAACCAAACCGGAACACCGAATCTTTCGAATAAAAAGTATTCTGCTACATATTTTTCTTCAAAATATAAATGAGATTATAAAGGGGAACCCCTGCCAATTTTTTTATGAAAGGGGGACTCTGAATGTTTTGATTTCAGCAATACATAATTCGTGGATTATAAGGGAAACCCCTGCTCAAATTTTTTATGCCCCCGGATCTTTTAGATCGGGGGCATATTGTTTTTGTCCTGTCTGTCTGTCTGTCTGTCCGCAACCAGATGTGATAGGACCTTCATATTTGGCCTGTATATTGGTAATATGAAACTAAACAGCATTATGCAAATTTCAATCAGGTCAGGTCAAAGGTCAAGGTCACAGAGGTCAAAAGGTCAACAAATATAGATTTTGCTATAGCTCGTTAATTACAATTGCTAGAGGTTTGATATTCTATATATGAATAGATATAATGAAGTTTAAAACATTTCCACCAACAAAATTTTTGTCAGGTCAAAGGTCAAGGTCACTGAGTGAAAATTTGAAAACTTGAACAATGCCCATATTTTTCCAACCAGATGTGATAGGATCTTCATATTGGACCTGTATATTGATCGTATAATGCTGAACACCATTATGCATATTTCATTAAGGTCAGGTCAAAGGTCATAGAGGTCAAAAGGTCAAAATCTAGAGTTTGCTTTTAGCTCGATAATTACAATTGCAAGAGGCTTGATATTCTATATGTGAATAGATCTGATGGAGCTTAGTACAAATGTCTAATTAACCTTAATTTCTAGTGATTGCAATTTTAGTATTTATTTTGTATGGTAGACATGGTTGCTGCCGGGGACATAGTGCTTCACAAACACATCTTGTTTGAATGGTGGTCTTAAAAGGGTTGTAATGGATAGTGGAGCTTTCAGTTGCCGTGGAAACCAAACCAGAACACTGAATCTTAAAACAAAACAGTATTCTGCAACATATTTTTCTTCAAAACTTTACACATACGTATAATTTGATTATAAGGGGAACCCCTGCCATTTTTTTTAAAGAGAGACTTGGAATGTTTTGATTTCAGCAATATGTATTACCTGGATAATAAGGGGAACCCCTGCCGAAATTTTATTGAATGGTGGTCTGAAATGAGTTTTAATGGATAGTGGAGGTTTTGGATGCCATGGAAACCAAACTAGAAAACTGACTTTTTTTCAGAAACAAAGGTATTCTGATACATACTTTTATACGATTTAAGCAATTCAAAAACTTGATTTTAAGGGGAAACCCCTACCCCAATTTTTTTTTAAAGGGGCTTGGAATGTTTTGACTTCACGCAGCTATCAGCTATATATATCACCTAGATTATAACCCCTGCCAAATTATTAGCCATGTTACAACAAAGTCAAACATCTTGCGGAAGTTCCATTATAAGTCTCTGATTGAAATGAAGTATTCACATTCTTATGTACAACTATTTGCATGCCCGATGCTGTACTTATGAAAATAACAAATATGCACAACTGGGCTTTCGCGCGTTTTCTGATTTTTTGCCACTTTAGACTTCGGCTCTTGACAATTCTTCTCTGTAATATTGTTATTATTCTCATTCATAATGATGAACCAAGACAAACAAAGAAGTTGGCTACGTATTATCCGTATATTTTCATCAGGAAGTACTACGTACGTACACATCACTTCTTTTCTGTAATAAAAACAACAACAAACACAACTATTATAACTATAAGGCGTCGTTGTGTTGTAATTATCTGGGAAAGTGCCATCTGAATGTTACTATATTTCATCTTCTTTGTATAGGCGTGACTAATGATTTTAATTGTCTCCATTAGAAATACTGTAGGATATTGGTCAATTACTCATGTTTGTATCAATTCATCAAAATATAACATGGATATAAACACTCGTATCATACTCTGACGGAAAATATCAATAATCTTCCTGTAGGGGAGTTTCTTAAAAAAAACTAAAATAAATTTTCAGAACAAAGCAATGGTCCACCTACTAAAATGCACTTTTATAATCTTCATTTTGTATTATTTAACAATAGTTGGAAAGGTCCACAGTGAATATTAGTAATGCGGAAACGATACATATCAAAACAAGAGACAACACATTATAGATATAATTAACAACAAGGTGTGTTTGTGAAACACTACATATGCCCCCAGATTCTTTTTGACCCCTATGACTTTGACCTTTCACCTAATATTTTTTTGCATATTTATGTTCCTCTTGACTAGACCTATACACTTGCCAAGTATCAAAAGTCTACCTTATATAGTTCAAAAGTTATAGCCAAGGTTAAAGTTTCGGACGCACAGACACACAGACAGACAGACAGGACAAAAACAATATGCCCCCCGATCCTCAATCTGGGGGCATAAAAAAACCATAATATAAATTATCATATACTCAGTTAAGATATGATTTCAATTTTACGGGCGCATTGCATTTGCGCCAATTTTTTTGAAAAGAGGGGTATTTTATTTGCGCCATTTCTCAGGTAAACAATTTTACAGGTAAATTTTCAGGTAATAGGAAGTGGAAGCAATAACTGTATTTACAATTTAATATTGAATATACAAATGGAAAAATATTTAATATATTTCTAAATATTGAATATACAAATGGAAAAATATTTAATATATTTCTAAATATTGAATATTAATACATGTATATCAAAATAATGTAAAATTATCACTTCACTGGCCCGGTTCACTGGTTCGTTTAGATCATATAAGTTGCAACCAGATCAAACAGGCTAAGTGGGTGATGTTGATACTAAATGACGCTCATTTATTTTCATTGGTTGCGTAATTTTTTTCTTTATTTATATTTACAATATTGTTAGGGTGCGTATAAATTCAGCGATAGTATCATTTCAGAGACTATCGTTTCAGCGACAATTTTTGAGTAATTCTGTATATCATTTCAGCTACGTTTTTTCTGCGTATCGTAATATCTCAAGGTTGGAGTATGCATAACTCCTAGCATACAAGGCATAAACTGCATTTAATTTAGAAGGCTTTATTGTATACAGCGAGACTGTGCAGAAAATTAAAAGAATCCCGCAGTTTTATGTGATTTAAAAAATTTTTCTGAACAATTAATTTTGACTGTAAAATATATAACCTTCTCAAACTCCCACCTACTTATGGTGAGCAGGGGCATTCGAAGGACAAGGAGGAAGAGGATTAATGTATTCTAACAGGTGAATGTCGCGGAATGTATAAAATGTGATGTCGATGAATAGATATGCCTTTTGTCGCTGAAATGATAATGTCGCTGAAATGAAAAAAGTTCAAAATGTCGCTGAATTTATCATCTCTGTATTGTTATGGTAATCTGAACATTTAAAATGATAATTGATTGTAACTGGGGAGGTATTTAACGTCCCTGACTACCTTTGTAAGACTCGCACGGATGATTGATAGTACATTGTTATGAATGGGGGTAATAACAAAATTACCTTACAGAATTGCCAAAAGGGCAAAAAGACAATAGTGTTTTAGTAAAATATCTTGCCTGAAACCCCACTTCACACTCTCCGTGATGAGGCTGGCGAACAAATAAACATAGGTAATCAACGATTACAGAGTTTGCCTAGTTATGGCACTTTGTCACAGTAACAAAATCTTGACTGGAAGTTGACATCACATTTGCATGCCTAAGCNCTGTCCATTTTGATTTACAATAAGTGTTGTTTAGAGGCTTTTAGGAAGGTCAAGGTAGGGGTTAATAATTGTGCCGTTTGAGAAAAAATGTAAACATACCAGCCCGACTTCGAACAAAAATTACTATAAAAACTTCATGGAAGGGACCCCTGTTGCTGTTGGTATTTTTGGTCTAGGAGCATAGTACTTGAGAAATTTTACCATGGCTATTGGCTATCATTCGCAGGAAATGTGCATCGGGTTGTCGAAATGCTCCAAAATACATGTATTTTTGTGCCTTGTCTACCACCCCCCTACTGTTTTATAATGTGTACAGGAAAAAAAGAGAGTGAAATGACCAGCTTTTAAGGCATGAAATATGAAGATCTTCTATGTAAATAGCTTTACATGCATTCGTTTTTAATATACTTGTTTAAATCACTGTTTTAAAAATTTTGGAACCGACTGCGGCATATTTGATCAGTTTTTGCTGAAAAAACTGTCATCTGCTACCTTAAGCTGTTGAAGAACGATCTAGATTTTATAAGAGATATCCCGTGGCGGTTCTGAAGAATGTAGAACTTCTTCATAGATTTCTTCGAGTTATTGGTAACATACTTTGTATAATTGTTATGTTTGTAAACAACTGAAATCCATCAACGAAGTTACTCTACCATATTGCCTTGTAGAGTGAATGATTGTGGAGAGGAAAACTCCATATGCTGGCGCTGTCCGAATGTTGCTGAAGAGAAACAGAATTTGACTGTTAGCAAAGTGAAGTCATCGCGATTGTCATACAGCCCTTTTTGTAGTCTACTTCGACTACCGATTTCCAGATGAAGGTAAAAATGATGCGATGTCGACAGGCTTTGATTTTGAGCTCTTTCGAATAGCTAAAATGAAGAAACTCACTAAAGCGAGAGCACATGAGTGACAGAATATCATTTTTGTTATGGAGGCTGATATTACATCTTTCATCTAATTTTTAAATATCTTTGAAGCCGTTCGATGAATTCAGCCTCAAAAAGTGGTGAAAAAAATCAGATAAAAGAGGTGCACAGTTTGTGTTTATGGGGATAAACTCCGAAATCTGTTGAAAAAAACAAGTTTTCGAATCGAAACAGGACAAAAACTCTTACATTTTCTTTTTTTGTGGATATATTTTTCGCATATTCGGAGTTGTATTTCATGAAGTATGTTATACCTCTGTTCACCGTTCTCTGTTCACCGTTCTGACATCATGATAAACATCTTTCATTTAAGTTTTCATTCTTCATGAGGAATGGTTATTTATTTCATTTCAATTCGTAATAAGAAGTCTCTTATTTGATAAAGCAAGTAATTTAATTTCATTGTACTATTGGCCTTACAAGTGGGACAATGATTATGTTGAACCCAGTGCACTTAATATAAAACACATCAACATTGAAAGTGTTAAAACCGCAAATGAAATAGTGAAAATACAAATAATGTTTTTATTACCATAAAAATTTGAAAGCGAACATTCTGTTGCGTTATTAGCAGCTATTTATCTATTACTGACAATTCAGCAATGGAATGCACCTTCGTCCCGTGTGGTGTCACCACTGCACTATCAGGTTTTGCTCTGTGACGTCGTGATATCGGGAAAATTCGCGCACCAGGAACAATTTCTGAACATGCGTGAAATACCACTTTTCCCGCGAGTTACCTGATAGTGCAACGGCGACACCAATCGGGAAAAGCAGGAAGGTGAATTCCATTGTCTTTGCTTATGATTTGACAAGTTTAGCATAATCATGCTGGAGTTAGATAGAAAGAGACCAATGATACACCATCGTCAGTACTATATATGTACTTATAACTATACTGATAACTCCGGACGTCTGAAATCGAAATTTGATGACAAGTCTCCAAAAATTAACTTTACGTTTTTGAGTAATAATATTTTCATATCCCCGGAGCATGGAGTCTACATTTCACAACTCGTCTATATTTATGGGCTTTTTTACAGCGATTTTATCAGGAGGGAAATTACAGTCTAAAAAACTTAAACACCAAGGTTTTGTTCAACCACTGTTGCATTTGTCACTATAGCAGTTTTATGGTCGACACCATGATTTGACAGACCGTGACAATGCTTCTATTGCATCTTCGAGTAATCCAATCCAAAACCGGACTTTTAATTGGCAGCATGACGGATGCAGCAGACCATGCTTACCATTCCGGTGCACCTGGTGATACTTTTCGTTTTTGTAGGGGTTCACACCGCTAGAGATTTAGCTTAAAGACTTCTTGTTCATTTTTTGTCTTATTGATCGTGTCTCAATTTGTGCTACAATGGTTTTTTTAATTTTGATTTTAGAATTTTCACCCTTTTTACATTTTTGCTTCGGTATTCGTTTGCTGATGCATTAGTTATAAATTATTGGTATAACATTTACTGATAATAAATCGGTGAGTGTGGTGTACATTTATTTATTTATGGTTTTTACTTTCTTCTTGGTTTATGGGCATTTCTCATTGGTTGTGATCAACATTGTTTAGACAGGGCGTTGCTATTCGGAACAAAAGAAACTAGAAATTCTGTGAGCAAAGCCCCAACCCCATTTGATTCCAGAAGTTAAAAATCAATCAAAACAAATTCTGAAATAGGAGGTGCACACCTACATTATGTCATCAAAACTTTGTTAAAATTTCATGAAAATCTATTCCGTGGTTCATGAGGAGTAGCAGTTAAGAGACGAGTACCCACTTGTAATGTAATGGCTGAGTCCATGTTTTGCTATGGGAAATCCCAAAAAGCAATCAAATCGAATTCTGAAATAGGAGGTGCACATCTACATTGTGTCATAAAGACTGTGTTAAAGTTTCATGAAAATCATGAGGAGTAGCAGATTAGAGACGGGTACCCACTTGTAATGTAATGGCTAAGTCCATGTTTTGCTATGGGAAACCCCAAAAATCAATTGAAATCTAATTTTCAAATAGGAGGTGCAATCTACATTATGTCATAAAGACTGTGTTAAAGTTTCATGAAAATCTATTCCGTGGTTCAGGAGGAGTAGGGGATAAGAGATGGGTACCCACTTGTAATGTAATGGCTAAGTCCATTTTTTGCCATGGGAAACCCCAAAAATCAATCAAATCAAATTCTGAAATAGAAGGTGCACATCTACATTATGTCATAAAGACTGTGTTAAAGTGTCGTGAAAATCTATTCAGTGGTTCAGGAGGAGTAGTGGATAAGAGATGGGTACCCCCCTTGTAATGTAATGGCTAAGTCCATGTTTTGCTATGGGAAACCCCAAAAATCAATCAAATAAAATTCTGAAATAAGAGGTGCACATCTCCATTATGTTATAAAGACAGTGTTAAAGTTTCATGAAAATCTATTCAGTGGTTACGGAAGAGTAGCATATAAGAGATGGGTACCCTCAGGTGTAACGGACGGACGGACACCCACATCACTATATACCCCCACTTTTCAAGCGGGGTATAAAAAGAAAAACAGGTAAAAGACAAACTGATTTAAAAAGACAGCAAAAATGTATTTCAATGAATGTCAACTCTCACTTAATAATCATGTTTTATTTTGAAATTATTACTACTAAGGTAAATATACGTTGATACAAATGTATCAAATTCTTACATGATATGAAAACTTTAAATTCATATGAACTCAATAACACTTAAACTACTATTAAAAAAATAATAAAGATCTTTTTTTATAATTTTGATTTTCATAATTTCTGAGATTTTTGTAGAGAATCTAATTTTTCGGTATTTGCCGATGCATGCATTCCGACATTTTTTCAAATTATTGATCTGTCAGTAATGGACAAGTAAAAAGTGCGATGCCATAATATAATATAAGATTAAGCCATGAAACTAGAGTCAAAATAAAACCCAACATTTCTGAAACAAACGAAAATTTAATAAAAGCAATTTCTATGGATAATTTGTTATTGCAAAACTTCTTCCTTTATTATTTCTCACAGATGATAGTGAATATAGCGATCATGGAATATAACGACTGGATTGGTTGGGTTACAGTTTGAATGCATTTCTGGACATCCGAAACAGGGATAATTTGAGAGATCAATTCAAAATGGAACACATCTTTGATATTTCTTAATTCGAAAAATTTCCTTTTATGAAAAAGGTATCCAACAAAAAATTCAAGAATAACATAATTTGGTTTGTTTAGCAAATGACATACTACATCTGCCACGCAATTGCTTTGCTTTCCATAGAATTGTCTTATTGCAGGATTTCATAAAAAACGCAGAATCAAATTGAAATCACTGAAGCCGTCAGTCTGGAAATTGTGGTGAGAACTTTTATCTGATTACGTTACGTGAATAATATACAATTACGGCCCTCTGAAGAGGTGAATATCTAAAATTGTCAACCGTACTAGGGTTATTTCCCCGAGGGAAATAACCCTAGTAGGTTGACAATTTTAGATATTCACCTCTTCAGAGGGCCGTAAATGTTTTATTATACCGAACAAACAATGGATAAAATATTTGAAAAAAAATATTTACATGTATGTAAAATAATGAAATCACTTGATTTTTTTCCCCTGTTGATCTCACATTCTGCTTTGCATGTGATCTTGTCTCGCTTGCATTTAGTTATACATATTTTCTTCGTATTTCTTAGTTTTCATGGATTTTTTTAGTTAAATATGAAACCAAGAAATATAAATATCACTGTCAGTGTTCTGACATAACAAAAAGTCTTGCCCAAAACCGATATCTCTGGGAGAAACTTGAACTTATCTTGGATTTACCCTAGTTTGACACTTCATATATACTTGGAGCATCGCCATCGGTTTTCGTGGCCTTAATTGTCGATTATGACGTCATGATTTCCATTGAAAAACTATGTAATCCACGAAAACTAATGTCCCAC
>MJUU01026652.1:20792-32631 GCA_002080025.1 Modiolus philippinarum
CCGAAGTCGGTTAAAGGCCATAACTGTATTATTATACTGAACTAACAATTGAAAAAGGGTGTTTAATGATATCAATAGCTAATCCATTTGAAAATGTCTAAATAAACCGAAACGAATGATTCTGATACTTAATCGGGAGTTAGTATTTGCTTCCATCACAGGGACTTTCTCCCGGCCGGCTTGGAAAAAAACCCATTAGTCAACTATCAAGGAAGAGAAACTTGACAGTTATCAAATGTGTTGTTCAGTTTAAACCGGGAGCAGGTTCCTGAGCTTCGATCCCTTGTACGGGCGTCCATCGTAATGAGCTTTTTTCCTCAAAACTATACAACTATATCGAACTCAAGGCTTTCATGTGTAGAGAGAGCATACTGCTGTACAAATGTTTAGTAATTATTCTGTTTTTTTTTTCAATCTCGAATTATCGCAATGTCCCTGTCAGTGCTGAAGCCGAACCGATTGGCAGCCATATTTATTTACGTTTACGTTGACGACAAGGGAAATAACTAGTTATTTGTTCGACGTGCTAAAGCGCGCCTTATTCAAATTAGTTATTTTGCCCACGCGCACTTTCCCGAATAGTTATTTTGCCTACGCGCTCTTTCCCGAACAGTTATTTTGCCTACGCGCTATTATCTGTAGAAGTATCAATATTATTTTTACCATAGTTTCTATAGTAAAGTATAATAATATAAATTATCAGCAAGGTGCAAAAAGGGTACACAAACCAAGTCGGAAGACATTCACACTTTACTTATTTCTTATTGTTAAAACCACTTGATGCCTGTGAGAAACACAATGCTATAGTTGTTAGATTAATATATTCATTTTTATTTGTAGTTTTATCCATATGTTTTGCTTACATTAACTGGGTTTCAGTATGCATGAAGTTTTAATAAGTGGGCTTTGGACTGTATTGGAATTTCTGAAAAAAAGTCTTTTACATCATAAATTAATAACAAATTCAGTCGACGATTCTTTCCTGTAGTTCTATAGATTGATAATTTTCGTCAGCCGCCATATGGAGAATGATAGGGTTCATTTCAAATTAATAAAACATTGTTGCTGTTAAGAAAATGTTGGCATATTTCATTGTTTTTTACATAATTAATCAATTCAAACTCAGTAAACGAGTTAGAAAAAAAAAAAAAAAAAAAAAAACATCTGTTAACGCGGTCATTTGGAATAGTTTTGAAAGTTTGAAAGAAAATATGAGAGGCGGTTTGTTACAGAGTGCATTTTGAATAATAATGCCCGTTTGATTTTGGATCCTAAAAAGATATATGTCAACCGTTCACTTTTCACATTTTTCATCCTTAAGTTCATTGGATAGAACATACTCCGTTCACCCCCACTTCCAAACCTCACTGATTTTTTATTAGTTTCACATTAGTGCCTCAAATTTCTAATTGACTGTGATATATAAGATAGAAGTGCGATACATATTGAAAGAGCATCACTATACAGAAAGGTAAAATAGAAGAATTTTAAGTGATGTTCTTTTTTTATCATTAATGAGTTTTGTAAAAAATTTGGCTTCATAAGATTTCAAAAACAAATCATTAAGTAGGGGTGCACAATAAGTGCCCATCAAAATGCCGATGGTCTGCCTGCCTACAATCAAACCACGTAAGATGACAAATATATTGACGCTCAAAAATTCCAGCAAAGTAAGTACTGTAATACTCAGTATAAATGTTGTTGTCATCGGTGTTGTCCTTGAAAAAGTCAGATCTTTCCTGGCCTGAAATAAAATGTTTGATATTCGAACACCATTTTTAGCTTTCTGACAAAAAAGGGCAATGTGAGCTATTGCCATCACTTTGCGTCCGTCAGTGTCCTTTGTCCATCGTAAACTGTTAAAAATCTTCTCTTCTGAAACCACTGGGCAAATTTTAACCAAAGTCGGTCTGAATAAATACCGGGGTATTTATATAAAGAATTGTGTTCGATGATCTTACAACGTGTCTGACGTTACTAAATATAGAACATTTTTTGGCAAATAACTCAAAAACGGTTTCAAATCCAAAACCCGTTTTATAGTTTTTGTCCTTTTCCGTAAAATTTTCAAAAATTCAAATTTTTAATTGTTTTTCAAAAAGAAAAAAAAGAAAAGAAAATAAAAAGAAAATAAGAAATAGAAAATAAAATGGAAAAATCGTTCATGAAAAAACTACATAATGCAACCATACAAAACAGTAAAAAAACTTATTACAATTTTCAATGAAAACATCACGTACATTGACGACAACCTTATTATTTCCATCCCCAATTTCTAGATTATCTCGACATCAATTACCCACATTAGCTTAAACTTTATAAAGCAGACAATAATTCTAAACAATGCCCTTTTCTGGATACAAGTATCTTCATTGACACGGGTAAAATAAAATTAAAATTAAGAATATATGGGACGATTTGATTTCACTATTACTAGGTTGGTTATTTTTTTAAAAATTGAAAAATAATTGAAATTTTTTAAATTGAAATAATTGAAATTTTTTAAATTGAAATAATTGAAATTTGTCTACATTCCCAAAAGCTGCTTAGTCAGGGATTTGTTTAGCCTATGTTAAAATAATCCCTCAAGAAATTCTATGGCCGTCACAATAACACAATAACATCACTGAAAGATATGACGTGTCAGTGTCCCAAATGAAAGCGGACATAATCACCTAGATTCACGTCCTCCTTGATTTGACTATACCAATTTTGACTTTTTCCTGGATTGACTCACTTGCAGTGTGGCGGGTGCTGTTAACTGAGCAGGATATGCTTACCCTATCAGGGCACCTGATGTCATTCTCAGTTTCATTGGAGTTCACACTGTGAGTGCCTTCGTTTGGAATGATGTGTTTTTGTTTCTGTCTTTGTGGCTGTCTGGCGTCGTTATTTTCTGTGTTCCCGTTTTTTCTATGTCTTTGGACTTCGATTTTTGTAAATGCCATTCCTTTGTATTCTACTACCGTTGTTTCTGTGATGGATTCAAATCGCCAAATCGAATCGCAACCCTTAGACTGCTACAGTGTTCTAAACGATTATGCAGTTGTATGATGTCTGACCTAATACACTTTCAGCGCACTGTAATATATTTATTCTTCATCTATTATCAACATAAATTATAATTTGTTTTGTAGTGAAAATGAAATATAACATCTCAAGATTTTACATACGCAATTTATTTTTTAAATGTTTCTTTGTCTTTAAGAGTTGAGAGATAGTGTGTTAAAGGATAGCAAAATGAAGCTGTTACGGGTTTTGTTATTATTCATATATGGTAAGTAGAAAGTATTTTTCACAATCTCTTTAAAACTTACAATTTTCAATACAAAATCAACTGAGTGAAGTGTTTGAGGGACGCAGAAAAATTGGACAACATATAATTGGTAAGATCCTCAACCCGTGAAAAACATTTGATTTAGATTTTATCTGCACTGAAGAGACATAAGTTGTCGAAATGCGCATATGCAGAAATTAAATTCACAGTAACTTCGGTATTTAGTTATTTGTTACCATTGGGTCGATGCCACTGCTGGTGGACTGTAAGTCCCCGAGGGTATTCACCAGCCCAGTAGTCAGTACTTCGGTGCTGACCCGAAAGCCGATTCTATTTAAACCTCACAATATTTAAATTNTTGTAAATTTTGTTGAAAACTAAGGAGTATCTCCCTCATGCAAAGCTCTGTCCTTAGCTGATTTTGGCTTTACATTTAGATCATATTGGTTATTTGTTCTCTATCAGTTTTTACACATCTTTGAGTTTATCGTCTTCCAAACGTTTAGATTTTATCTGCACTGAAGAGACATAAGTTGTCGAAATGCGCATATGCAGAAATTAAATTTACAGTAACTTCGGTATTTAGTTTATGCAAAGTCTCAAACTTGAATTCGCCTCGAAAACTCAATGGTCTCAACTGAATTTTACTACCAGGAAGTCAATTAATACACAGTGAAACCCTGTTTTTTTCAAACAATTCGGGGAATGTCACTCCATGTAAAACTGGTCAATGATCTAAAATATAACTGAAACCATACAAAGGTCTGAGTTTGAAGACTCCTTAGGTTTTAACAATATTTTCTTAAATTAAGATATTGCAATCTTTCAAATAAAAATCGGTTTTCGGGCTAGCATCGGAGTACTGGCTACTGGGTTGGTGAATACCCCCAATGATGGAGTTGTCAGTCCCCCTTTCCGTGTGTCCTTCCGTTTGTCCATTAAACCTGGGGTACCTATCTCTCATCTGCTACTCCTCCGGCACTTAACAATGGATTTTCATGAAACGTAATCTTAATCTTTGTGACATAATGTAGATGTGCACCTCATATTTCAAAATTTGATTGCTTTTGGGGATTCCCTTAAGAAGACATGGACTTGCAATTGGTCATTACATTACACATTGGTACAATCTCTCATCCGCTACTGAATGATTTTCATGAAACTTTAATAAGTCTTTGTGACATAATTTTTTGTTCACCTTCTGTTTTAGAATTTGGTTTGGCTGATTTTTAGGGGTTTCCCATAGCAAAACATGGATATTTAGCCATTACATTTCAAGTGGGTACTCTTATCATGTACCTGAATCAATAAATAGATTTTCATGGAGCTTAAATTTCTAAAATCAAATAGGGAGCAGGTGTATTTATTAGGTTTTGTTCACAGTTTTTCTAGTTAAACATTGGGCTCAATGGAAGTCATCATTTTCATCATATTACTGAAACTGTTGATGCCAAATCGTATCTTTGGTATCCATTTGCCGAGGCATATGTGAATGTTGATGTATTTATCAAAACTCCTAGTTACAGAACACTCACAAATCAATGATATTTGTTCTGTATTTACTGCTTCTCTTTCTTGTATTTATCATTGAATCGTATTGTCTGCATTGTCTATTCCTTTGCTTGATAGTTTATTTCTTGAAGGCTATTTTGTTCTGATGTACCTCTCTGCAATTTCTCTCTACGTAGATTCTATATACCCTTTGTTCATTTTAACTACACGCTATTTTATTTTTCTACAAGAGTGATAATAAAAATATTATGCTTGCTTTTCTGGTTTCAAATGCAATTTTTAAGTACTGATCTTATAACGGTAAATCAGCAGATGAACAGATAAAGTCAGTAACCGATCTAAACGGTATATATAACAGTTTCTTGTTAAATTGTCGATTTTTTTTATACAAATACCAAAAATTAAATAAAAAAACAAGAAAATAATGGGTCAACGGTCTTGTTTTCGCAGAAATTGAGGTTAAGCATTGACCATTTTTGCGTTTTTTTCAAGGAAAGTAAACTTCTAGTTTGAAAAATAACGGAGAAAGTGTTTTCATAGAAACAGAAAAAAGGTTTCAAAGATTATCAGAAAAAATGATTTTGATACAAAGAAGTCTTGCCTTATTCTCAAAATCAATGAGTACGTACCAACTACATGTATAACAGTTCAAATGGCAAAAGTTTCCCCTAAAATTTCAAGTTTGCAATATTTTTAATTTTTCCATGCGACGTTTTTTTTTAATATCAGTGTGTACTTTTATAAAATGTTACTCAAAAAAGACAATAACAGTATAAGTAACCGAGTTTGTTTCCGGGTAAAACATGCCATTTCAGAAATATTTAAGAATCCCCTACGAGCAAATCAAAAAGTTTACCAAACTAGAAGATACAAATTACCTTTCCTCGACAACACTGGGCATTCCTTTGTAAAGTCATAAGCCTGGGAAAGCATCGCATTCTTTTGTGCTTGCTATTATCTTCTCTTAAGCTATTACGCATGTCCTTTAATCCAACTCATTATAATATTCAAATTTATTTGTAGAAATCAAATAAAAATGACGACTTTTCTCCACTGTTTTAATCCATTTCTACGTAGGATATAAACATTCCACTGTCTTACGACCTTTCAATAGCAATTGCTGTTTATATAATTAAGTTGAAGTTGGACACTACCGCAATGGAAGTGGCGATTTTGCTCGCCTTTATAGTTTTGAAATGCCTGTACAAAGTCAGGACCATTGCAGTTGACAGGTTTCCTCTTTGCTCTTACATCTGATTTTATTATCTGCCCTATGTATTTCGGCTCTTGACAATTGTATTCAATAATTTTGTTAATACACCCATATACAAGTGATTTTATTCACGGACAAATTACATTTGTAAAACGTGTTTGACTGTCGTAAATGGCTGTTTCCATGTTGAAATAAGCTCAATCTTACTCATGTTTCACAGGAACTGTTTATGGTGATAAAATTGTTACTTAATCGAACATTACTCACCCATTTTCACTTAATGTTTAAAATCAGTTCTAGAATACTTACAAGTAGAACGTTCAATTTTTATCTTAATTTTCTCATTTTTGTAGTAATCACACTGCATACAACGAACATACATTCATCAAAACTGCAAAGGAGGACTGGAGATGCCTGTCCAAAGTGTCTTAAGCTTGATCCATTTGAAGGACGCATGAAACGCAGTTTACCTATAAGACAGAGTTTTCAGGGACGCTCTTGTCCTCCAGATTGTAATTAATTTTAACTGGAATAACTATGTCTGATTAAAACACCACAATGTCATACTTTTCTTTTTTTACTTTACATCTCTTCGGGTTTTATCTTTCTGTCTATAGAATTACAACACCTAAATCACAGTAAATTTTCGATTCTCCATACGCCCATTTCGACAACTTATGTTTCTTCATATCAGAGCCAAATATTTGGAAGACAAAAACAAATGTTTCTCGGGTAATTTCTTAGAAACTGACACCCCACAAAATAAGAGTCGTGATGTAGAGATAGTTGACCAATAATTTTAACGGTTTCTCATCTTCACTTTAACTAGATAATGGTACATCTCCCACTGGCTTCCGGAATACTTGCTAATTTTTAATCATTGCAACTGGAATGTTTTTGTGAGTTGGCGTACGCGTACAAATTATTGCGATTTTGTCTTTGATGCGACAGGCATACAACAGCCCAGCATACCAAATACATCCAACACATAGCTGTAATCCGATTTTGAGAACAAGGTTGGCACCCCCAGATCTAGCTCAATTCTCAGACCTTTCGTTTGGATTCTATATTTTTTTCAAATGACCTGTTTAACAAATGTCATTGTCATAATAGTCTTAACAAATATATATGTAGCTTGCACTTTCACCAAAGCTTGGAGATGTTTCTTACTTTGAGATTTGATGTGTAATACACGAGAAAGTGTTCTAATTATAGTATTTTGAGAATTCTTTACAATCAATTATAATTCTTACTAAGAGTCTTCCCAGCCAAATTAAGGTGGCTCACTCATCATATTTCTTTTTTATCTTCGGCAAATTTCGGAACTCCTCTGGTTTCTCCAGATCAATGGCTCAAAGAATTTTGCACATGGACCCCGTTTTTTATTTCATGAATGTCCTCTATATGTCAAAATGAATACACCTGAAACGTTCTCATAAAATTCTAGATATAACTTTCTAGCTTTTAGACAAAAAAAAATAGTCCTTATGTTAAATTAAGGGAAAATCAAGAGAAAAGTATCGCACGCCAAATTTTTAATGTCATCTATCTTCATTAAAAGCACACGGACCTAAATATTTCTTTATACCATTTCATTAAGTCTATAATGCTTAATCAGTTTTTAAAAAGATTTCAAGAAATCCTGGGGCCTGGGTGGCCTAGAAAGGAAATGGGGTAAATGTCAAGGAGACAACATCCCATATCCAGGTTAAAACGACCAAAAGGTAGTTCTACTACCTATACAACCACTGTAAACGATATATATATTTCACCACTGCGGTTTGAGTTCGTGTCCCACTTTGTGCATTACAAAAAGGGTGCACTCGACTTACAATCGTAAGTGATAAGGTATATCAGCTACGTGCCCAAGGTCGATGGTTCGCTCCGGACACTCCGGCTTCCTCCAAAACTAAAACTGACCAACATGAGATACAATGTACCTGAAAGTGACGTCAAACTCCATATCAAACAATCAAACAATCAATTAATCAATCAAGAAATCCTTGATATAAACAATATCAGAAGTGAGCCTCTACTCGAGATGTTTGAAATCTGTTAGGATGAAAACCAATTAAGACCAAAGGCGTTTTTAATAAAAGTCTGAAAATCTACTAATGTTTGTTATGGCAGCATTGGCTTCAGAAATACATTTTCTTTTTGTTATTGGTTGCCTCCATGAGGATCTAGAATAACTCACTATCATAAAAGTGCGAAATGGAAAACCGTTGACTTGCATTCCCATAGAAATTGACTTGTGTGTTCCAGACGTATTACATGTATGGAGAAAAAACAATTTAAAAAGGTCAGTAAGACGAAAAAGGTGGCATTTAATTAAAAAATACAATTTTTAATTACAAAAATCAGTATTTGATATAGAAATACAACAGCCATAAGCATTATTACGATTACACAACACCTTTACATTAGAATAATAATTTGACATATTGTATAGACATTTTAATAACTTATGATTTTAGGGAATAATTTCATTATTAAAACATCGGTTCTTTTAACAAAATTAAGCACCCATGTATTTTATGGTCGATCCGCATCATATCGTTAAAGCTGAAAATGCCAATAAATGCAATAGGTTTCTGTTGTAGAGCGAATGTTTACTTGCACGAAGACTATAGTTTTTTGCATGCGAAGACCAGAGAAGCGAAAGTTTACTATGATGAATTTTATTAAAAGGGAAATCGAACATAAAACTGAATATTTCGTTCGCTAATCACCATCGAACGGATATTTTTGTATTCAATTTGTGAAAAGGGTATTATAATGTAAATAAATGTTCAATATTGTGCAGACTACTCGCTTAATTCACGATTGATGTATAAAAAACGCTTAATTCACGATTGATGCATAAAAAAGTAATTTATAGGCTATAGTTTATTGTGTAGTGTTCTGATTTATGCTATAGTTGGTTATTGTACTCTGAAAATAGTCATAATTTACCCGAGTGTTCAAAACAAAAGTCAAGTGCCGGACTGACATGTACTACCAAAGACCAACCTACATACCAAATATTATCAACCTACCACTTCTAGGTATTGAGATATGGACTTAAGCAGAAAAACTTAACATGGCCACTAGACCATGAAATTGAGGTCAAGGACGAAAGTCACCTGCCAGACTTACATGTACTACCCAAGACCAACCTACATACAAATTATTATCAACCTACCACTCCTAGTTATTGAGAAATGGACTTAAGCAGAAAAACTTAACGTTGCCACTAGACCGTGAAATTGAGGTCAAGGACAAAAGTCACCTGCCAGACTGACATGTACTACCCAAGACCAACCTACATACCAAATATTATCAACCTACCACTTCTAGTTATTGAGAAATGGACTTAAGCAGAAATTGAGGTCAAGGTCACATATCGTTATGTCCGTCAGCTGGCACTTGATTAGTACTACCACTGGACCAAATATGATGTTCCTTCATCAAAGGATTTTCAAAATATCCTGCATTTAGTAAAAGTTAACGCCGTCGCCGTCGCCGTCGTCATACTTTGCACGCATATGTCTCGCTTTCGCGACTTTCGTCGCGGGCGAGACAAAAACTCTTTCTACAGGATGAAACAACGGCAGTAGAATACCGAACGAAAATAGGAATGGAATTTTAAAAACTCGAAGTAAAAAGACACGGGCAAAACAAGGTCACAGAAAACAATGACGTTAGACAGATACAAAGCACAGAATAAGAAATCACAACATAAACAAAGGCACTCATAGTGTGAACTCCAGTGAAACTGAGAGTGATATCAGGTGCTCCGGAAGGATCTGTTAACAGCACCCGTCACACTGTAAGCAAGTCCGTCTAGGAAAATGTCAATATCGGTAGTCAAATCCGGAAAGACGTGAATCTATCTGAAAATGTCCACTTTCATTTGGGACCCTGACATGTCATACCTGTAAATAATGTTTATGGTGACGGCCATTCTTGCTCTGTTAAAAAAGCACTGTACAAACTACACGCTCGACAGTAACGAATAAACAGTAGAATGTACATTCCATAGGCTGGAGAGGTAGGTATATTGCTGTTAAGAAAGGGAAAATTCACAATTGGCAAATTACTATCATCACGCTTGTCATATAGCTTATATTTCAACCGTCCATATTCGTCAATATACAAACAAAGGATCTAGGTACGAAGCTGAAGTAGGTGTATCAGTTGTTTCGTTAATTTCAAGCTCATTTGGCTAGATCTGATATATATTTCTTAAATTAAATGATTTTTTTTCTAGAAAATGGCCACCAATTCCTATTAAGTGTCATCATAGTTTATTTTCATGTAAATACAGAATCTAAAGAGTTGAACATTTTTCTACACGTATCAAGGAAATCAAGCATGACACTTTTTAACCTCACACCCAGTCATAAATCTTCTGTAAGATCTAAGATTTTGATAAAGATGGCAGAGATAATTCCAATCAGGACATTGTTTCCCTAGGAAAACAGTCCAAGGCAGAGTATATCTTTCCTACCGTGGGGAAATTTGTAATCTCTCAGACGAAGACTTCGGTCACTTCTAGTAACACGGGACGTTTGAATCGTGTTCACTCCGGTCGCAGAGCTATTTTTATACGTAAAAATCAAAACATCAATACATTGATTAATGAGCACCGTTGAGCTAAGGGTCATTTATATTTAATCGATTTGTAGCGCTTCAAGCACTTGTGGCTTCAAGTTATTATTTTTTTGTCAATTACAAAATAAACGTTATATAATAGAATCTAATTGTTCCAAAAGGAATCAATATTATGCAAATGTTTGTAATATTTGTTCTAAAGGAACTTTTGTTATGAGGAACAAATATAAGTTGACAATCTGACTTGTTGGTTGTGTGGCAGGAATGCTAATGTTATATATAATAATATTAAAGTATTTCATTTTAAAGTCAGAAATATAAATGAAATTTATCAATTAACTTACTTTTATCTTCTACCTGTGATTTCTACAGTTAAGGATTCTGGGATTGTTAGAATGATAGTAAAGATTACATATTATCTCCCCTTTAATTTTTGTGTTTCTCAAGGTTAGACATTAAATATTTTTGAAGGACAATTTTCATTAGAAATTGGTGTTATTGTTTAGCAAAAATGATGTTACACATTTTTATGTTTCATACATATTGATTTACTTCTAGAATCAAAACTTATTTGTAAAATTTATTTTTGAATTATACTTTTTAGAGGTAAAAAATTCTAATGTTTATATTTTGTAGCTTCTGTCATTACATTGTCGACAAATCTTTAACGAAAGGTTAGACCAACGGGAGTGTATGATTCCCAACATTTTTACTTTTGGATAACTAATCCTTCGGATTGGTATTGACGATGATTTTTTGGAAACTTTTTTGAGCTAAAACATGTAGACCTTTAAATTTCTAAGCTACATATTTTACACATTTTTTACCACCACAGTGTGTTCTTCTTATCCATTATGTAGGCCATTTTTGACTTTTTGCCAGTACTCAAATATCTAGATTATTTTTATATTTGCCTATTTATTTTTGATAGTCATTTACAATTGTTGATTTTTTCGTATACTTTAAAGTTTATTCACATTGAATTGTTAAACCTGAGATTATGTATTGACAATATATTTATTAAAGTATATGAACTTTACTCAAGTATTGGGTCTTACTAGCCAGTCAAGTACAAACTTGGATGTCGTCAGATCCCAGAGGAACGAACTAGTCTAACTTGCCAAGCTTGCCTCACTTTGCGTCCGTCGTCTGTTTTTGTGGTTTGTGTGAGTCTTATTGGCAAATTTAGACCCTTCAGTAGACAGCAGCATCAGGTGACACATAGACTCCTGGCGCTCCTG
>MJUU01026652.1:32725-49102 GCA_002080025.1 Modiolus philippinarum
ATAACTGTTGATCTTGCAGACATGGGTCTGTGGATGAAGCCATCAGGTTGTAACGTAATATTTTATTGTTATTTGAAATCTAATTTACACTTACAGTGATTAACAATGTGAACGATGAACACATATAAAAATATTTTACTGTTTATGCTTTTCATGTATTTCATGGGGCTATTTTTGTTATATTTTATTGTATACTGACAAACCATGATGATCTGCATAAATTGTCAGGACCAGTGTCGATCACAAACCGGAGAAGCTATCTTCCGAAGAAAGTATTGAGTTAGCATATTTACATATACAGTTATTTACACAATGAACATTTAATGGTTTATAATTGTGGTGTTGATGGAGTGTATTGAAGATACATACTAGATGTCAATTAGATGACTGTAATGAGACTGCCGAATATGAGTAGGGGTACTCAGTCTAGTTTTGTATGTACACTTACATTTGTTTTGATGATGCATACTGTAATGAGACTTCCGAAGATGAGAGTAGGGGTACTCGATTAAGTATTGTATTTATCTGGTGAATATATACTGGAGTGTATATATATTTTGATATTATAAACTATTTAATGTGGTGTAATATTCATATACTAATTTACACATCAGCTTGTATCATTGCAATATCTGAACATTTGTTTGTGTATGTTATTTTGAAAAGACCAATAAATATTGCTGTATACTTCCAGAAGTGCAATTAACAGCTTAGATCTAGCTAGTAGAATGACCAATCTCAAGCCTTTACTGATGTCCATTGACAAACAGTGATTACAACGTTTCTCGATTACAAATATGGATTTGGTGGACATCTACACACAACCGTTCTTGTTTTGTTTGGACAAATTTGTATCGACATTCAAATAAAATTTGCCTTTAAGGAGGGAGGAGTGTAACAGTTGTGCTGTAACAGTTATAGAAGATGATCTAATTATCTACCCTGAATTTTAGGACTCGTAGAAATCCTGAATATGTTATGTTGCGGAGGAAATAACTTTAATTTGTAATGTGAAGAACAATAAATTTAATGCAGAAATCGAACAGTCCGTGTTTAAATACAGAACTTTAGAGTTTGTGACTTTTATTGCAAAATATTTGAAAACAATCATATTTATTTCAGGAAAATAAACTTATACTATATCTTCTATTAGTTACAAACGTTCTTTGTCGGAATTGACCAGAGGATCTGAATGAGAACCTCGCTCTTTGGCTTAGCGACTGCAGTTTGCTACTTAAAATTATTTTGGAAATTTAGAATACTTTCTATCGACTCATGAATGTTATTTTGATCATTTTTGTTGTTGTACTAGTACATTTTTCTCTTTATTAAAATATGAAAACTTTTAGTATTGTTTTCTACCTTAACTCAGATCCCAGAGGAACGAACCGTCTTGATATCGTCATTTGGCGTCTGTCTGTCTGTTGTCGCCCGGTATCAAGACATGTCAGTACACACGAGGGGACGGTGACACAGCGCACACCCGACCCTCCTGTTACACAGGTCACCTGGTCGTTTTTTTTTTCCAAGAATTCATTTTCTTCCGTTAATGGTAATTTCCGGTGTGAGAAGACCAAGTTTGGACGAGCTCACGTGCACTCGTCTCAACTCGGTAAATGGCCAAACAGATCTGTTTATTTTTGTGAATCAGTTGCAATATCAATGTCGAAACATCACAAAAAAAAAAAAGACAAAAAACATGACGTCACAGTGGAAAGTATGATAAAAGAGGCGGGGACTTTGTTTTTCCATTCAAGGTTTCGGGACATTGAAATCAATTATATTCAAACAAAATCAAAGATCGGTATATCTTTCGATCATATAGGAAAATCTTCGTCTTATTATCTTGTTTCGCTGTGCTACATTCGAGAAAAGACGGAATTTCTTACATTCATGGAAACATCTGTCTTTGATATGCTCTCAGCTATTATTCCGTTGTAGCAATAATTTTTTGAACTATCAAATATTTTTGAATTTTCAACATCTTGCGAAATCTGCGGAACTGAAATTTAATGTTATTTTACTATTTTAACAGTTGATTCGTTATGCCACTATTGAAGGTAAGAAAAAAGGTTCAATTTCAGGCAGGTTAAGATCTGAGGGAGTTTAAACAATACCTCTTTTGATATTATCTGCACTGAAGAGAATAAGTTGCCGAAAGGGCCTTATGCAGAAAGTAAATTTAAAGTACAACGTAACTTCGGTATTTTGTTATGTCCACAAGTACTGTTTAAGTCCCATAAAACTTAAAACTTTAATCTCACTTTAACAATATAACTGAAATTATAACAACACATTTAATATTGCTGAACTTGATACATGTAGTACCAGTCAGAAATATCCCTAATCATTTTT
This sequence comes from Modiolus philippinarum, assembly GCA_002080025.1. Lineage (NCBI taxonomy): Eukaryota > Metazoa > Mollusca > Bivalvia > Mytilida > Modiolidae > Modiolus > Modiolus philippinarum. The sequence continues at coordinate 35,081 of MJUU01026652.1, forward strand.
ATTCATTACAATTATTATAATGTTGTTTGCTTGTTTGATGGTCTCCACAATGTTTAGATTTTTTTCTACACCTAAGAGAAATAAGGGGTCGAAATGGTCATTTGCAGAAACTGAACTTACAGTTACTTCGGTATGTTGTTGTATTTGTTGGGTTTAACGCCACTTACAGCAGTACTAGTATTTCAGCTATATCGTGGCGGTCAGTTTTAGTGGTGGAAGCAATTAAAGTGTTGCAATCGAATAATGTATGTTAATGTACCTGTTACTACAGAATCTAGAATCGTACATCATTCGGCATGGGATTGACATCAACAAGTCATTGCTACTTATTTTTTCTATTGACGTTCAAATTGTGCTTGTTCTTGAAAATATCAAAAGAGGCACCAAATTATGCTTTGTCGTGAAAATCGGTATTCTTTGTCATTAGTTTGAGGAAAACTTGGACATTTTGTAGTCAATTTTGGGTACAGCACGACCCTTTAAATGCGCATACGCAGAAAATAATTTCACAGTAACGCCGGTATTCATACTTATCTGTATTAAGAATATTCCATACTGAATCAACAAGATGCAAGAATAAAGTAGATAATCGTCAAAAATTTCTATTTACTGTTACCGAGCAATCTACAAGAGCAATTTTTCAAACACAGTAAATTTCTACAAAAACCAAGCTTAAATTTTCTTGTCAGACAAGTTTGACTTCAGGGCTGGTGAATACCCTCGGAGACCTAGAATAAAATTCTGTCATGATCTGCTTACTGTAGCAGTCCTGTATTTGATACGGTACCGAAGAATTAATTAAGTATGGAATGTATGTTTGCTTTTCAATTCACTATGGCAACGAGTCAGGCTCGACACATTTTGTCTCGTCAAATATTTAATAACCATGCTCGTTCCTGCTAGTGACAAGTAACGATTTAACAGCCTTATATGTAACGATTATTTTCTAAACGTCACTAATTAAATGCATATCTGGCATGTAGGATTTTAAAATGTATTGCTGCAAAACAGCATTTCCAAGAATTGCCTTTGGAGTTAATTTAAATCTAGGTAAAGGTTACTTTTCATGTTCAGAAATGTAACATGTTTTGTTCGAAATTAGATAAACCCAGAACCCACACCACACTATCAATTTCCTGCCAACACTAGAAAAAAATGGTAAATACTTTTATTTTTCCATCAGAATCTTTCTACATAGTACAAAAACAAATACCTTTGAAGAAATTGAAATCTGCTTTATTAATCCATATTTCTATCAATTAAAGATTTCTATACGTATGATACATTAAAGTTTGAGAGAGTCGAGAGAAGTATGACCACTTTCTCCTAGAGTGTGTTCTTTCAGTGAAACAATTTTGCAAGTGCATTGAATCATTATTTTTCTCAGATCATCTGTAAGATACACCTGATTTCTCGGCCTGATTTCAGCCACTTCAATTGCCATTTGAATGCTGTATACAGAGCAGGACATGCTTATCCTTCCGGAGAACCTGAGTTCACACTGTTAGTGCTTTATTTTTTTGTGTTGTACTAGTATATGCAGTATTCGTTTTGTGGGCATGTAGTGTCGTTGGTCTTTCGTCTTCTGGTGTTCTTGCTTTTGCCTTGTTTCTGGACTTTGATTGCTTTGTTCTTTCGGTTTTCTACTGTCGTTGTTTCGGAAGACTTTGACAATTTTTGCAACTTTGTGTTAAAATTCGTTATAAACCCTATGAACCAAAATAAACAACTGGTTATTTTTTTTAACATTCGAAATTGGTTTTGATTTGGTGTGCTATTTATTGTATTACCTTCAAAAACCATATAAAGTATTGTATGAATGCTGTTTAAAGACATGTTTGTCAACTGATGACTTGAAATCGAGACAACTGTAGCAAATATGAGTATCACCCCAATGGAAAAGATGTAACATACATTTTATAACACGATTTCAACACTATTCTAGCATACATTATGAATGGTCCATCAAGTAAACAAATTTCACGACTTTTTGGCCATAGCTTTTCGTCACTGATTAATTTGCTAAAAGTTAAAAATTACAAAGAAAAGAAATATTCGTGACATAACTTCGGTATTTTAAGACGGAACATTAACAAAACTGACTTATCAGAGCACATTCCACATTTTTATTCCGTTGACTTTTTAGGTAAGAATCAATGGTATTATGGCATTATGTAATGAAAAAATGTTAGTAAACTACAAAAATACCTTTTATATTCTATTTATACAAACATTTTTATAATGCACACTGCACAAATTAATTTGCTTTATTTGTCATTTGTTGACAACTTACATCTAAAAGTGTTGTTAAAATATTTCGAAAAATAGCTTTGATTACCATGGTAACACAAATCTAACATATATAGTAAGACAAATGAAATGAATCTATTTCTAACGTTCTTAATCGAGCTTAAAAGTCCATCATCAAATAAAAAAACCTTGACCTTGGATCGATGAAAGCAGACGATGTATCATTTGAAGTTAAAAAGAGAGAAAAATCGGACATATTTCTTCAGAATGTCAATATCTATTGACATAAATTACGTAACATTTCACAACAGAGCAGTACACTGACATATAGATTTACATATTGAATTAACATCCTATAATTCGTAGATTTTATTTGGTCACTAAAGTCTCATTTATGGGACAGAATAATAAGCAATGACATTGAAATTTGCATCAACTGATTTCGCGTTAACTATTTGAGGCAAGATATGACACAGGAGTGTTATTAGAATTCAAAATACTGCATAATTATCTTCTTAAACAATGAAAATATCATTGTAAAATACAATTACTTTATTGAAAGCTTTTAACCCATGAGAGTTGTAGCAAATTTGACAATACATACAATAACAATGACAATAATTAAAAGCAAGACAGTCATTATGTAATTTCGATACCGAAATAGTAAAGGGTCATCTTTCCTCAGTTCTAATGACTGTTGTATATAAGATACAACTAAAAAGTAGCCACAACGAAATTTGCCGCGACTTTTCTCCAAATATCTTTTTAGGTGACATGGCATACACCAATCGAAAGCTAATTTTTTGCCGCTTCATGCCATGCATTACCATAATTTTACAACAAAGGCTTAAAAAGTTTTCCATTACCCTTCTGTTATTTTAACAGAAAAGTTGGGTCGAAAACAGAGGGACTGTACCTGGTTAACTTATTGTTATAATGCCCTGGGGTCTATCGATTAACCAAAACACGTGGGTCGAGAGTTAATCTCGATAGCGAATCAAAAAATAATTATGCAATTACTTGACAAAGTGTCAACAAAAACTTTTTACATGTAAACAAATTTATTTTGATAAAAGTAAATGTAAAAGGGGTATTAGTTCTACAAATTTTATCCTCGGATTTACCTAAACATTTTTATGTAAATTAGTAAACAAATCAAAATTCTGTTTATTCATTGGCCACCAGAATAAACAACAAACAAGCACCCTATATGCAAATAAATCATCACTCCCACATCGAATTTCTTTAAAATTTGAGTGAAATTAACATTCAAGGTCCATGGAAAACATTTTTATTTGAACTTTGATTATTTCGGTAAATATACCAAGAGCAGCGGCAAAAAATTAGAAAATTTTATAAGGGTCTTATTTAAAACAAAATATTTTACAGCGATTTAAGCTACGGCAAATTTCGTTGTGTGTACTTTAGTACTGTTGTATTATCATCAGGTGCTGGTGGGTTAAGAATTAGAACAAGTTTTTCTAATTCGTTCAGTAAATTAAATTGTGTTATATTACACTGATAGGAATCTAAAAATTGCTTTCGACATGAAGAATCAATTTTACGGTTGACAAAAGAAGTGGAACTCGTTCTCTAGGACATTGCAAGTTTTACAGAGGCGTTAACATCTTGGAATGTTTTTATCCCGGGATCATATTTCAGCTTGCAATACCCCTTTCGAGAAAAATTTGATTTGAACATTTACAAAACAGACAGGGATGAACGATAGTAAACAATTCTAGACAGCTTACAGCACTAGCTATTCGAAATTCTAATTTGATATGTTAATGTCAATGAATTTGAATTTTCTTTTCATTTCCGTAAAATGTAGTGATAACAGTACATTATCCGAATATCCGAGGTTTGTAGGTCAAAATGCAGTTTACTGGCGACGGATAACGAATCCTGTCAACGGATATACCGATAATTAAGATTGACGCCTTGATGTATTGCTATTGCGATTATGATGCAATAAAACGAATTCGCGTCGCATTTGGCGAAAAAGGAACAAGACTTATTCTGTCCAAGGCAGTTTAATATTGCATTTGAAGGTGAGTTTTGACCAATCAAGTTATCTGTTAAATAAATAAATATTGAATAAAAATCTACCGGGCTGTAAATATTTTATGAAAGGACATGGAGTAAATGAACATGAGACCACAACACATATATTAACCCCAACTGCAATAATTTAAATGAGCTGAATGGCCATTTCGGAAACTAATTCCTCATCAGCAGCACTAGATCCCAAACATAGGAAATCCATAATTCCAAAACATTGTAAGTTTAGAGAAATAACCATTTTAAAACTTAAAAATTCAATAAAAGTGACAACACAAGTCCGAAGCAATTAGAGGGAGGGACCAGTAGAGAAAGTCTGTAAGACCTACGCCAGTATCGGGAAAACACAACCCAACACATAACATTTTATGCAAGCTGTCATATTCCCGACTTGGAAAGACTTGGAGTTTATTTTGATGTGTGATTTTCGTATCGACCTAGTATTCTCTTTTAAAAGCAAAAAGTAACATCACAAATTTTAGTTTCCTTGCAACCACGACATTCTTTTTTCAAAAAATGGCAATACTGAATTCACATTATTTATATTTATGCATAAATGATTCGGAGCAACAAAATTACACCACATTCATCTGATTTTGAAGATATCAGTAAACGAATAATTCATTCTATTACATTGATTGGAAGTGCCTTTCCTCTGCCAATTCTTGACAACTGAAAAATGCTTTGTGTTACATAATATCTCTCTTGGATGCATCAACTGACGAGCTCAATTTCATGATAAAGTAAAATGTAAACCTCCGTTTTCTGTTCAAATCGCTACAGTATAATTTTTGAAACTTCAAACGATCTCAAACATACGTAACATGCATGTTATCTTTTGAAGAGAAGGATCAATGGGGCATTTGATTTATTAACTTTCTTTTTATGTATGAAATGTCTACAAATATTTACAATTAATATGAAAAATATTATTACTGTATAAATCAATTTTCTATCAGATGATAAAGTTCATATTGATTGAAATATTCCAACATTGTATAAAAGAAATTTTCGTTTCATATTAAAATCTAAGATATATAGACAGAACTAACTTAGCAACGTAGCAAAAATGTTAACTTGGTACAATCACAGGTTTTAATGGATAAAAGAAGTATGGCAATTTAGCCGGAATTTTGTTCCGGCTTTATTTGTTTTGTTAAGTATGGAATTTTGTTCTAATGTAAGGCAGTTTCCAAAATATGCTCAAATGTTGTCATGCAGGATGGTCTGTTCTACGTGTATGTCCTATGAATAAAATTAAATATAAGCTACACTTGTATGTTTTCTGACCTTATCCGGCATTACCATAAATATCCTTAAGTGCCCATTTAAGCCATTTTACTGTTTTTGGAAGGTTCTACTTTTCGAAGGACACAAAAAACAAAAACCATTTTTTGTTGTTGCAAGTGTATAAACATTTGCTATTCCAATTATCAGTTAGCTTTGTTTGGTTCTAGAGGTGCTATACAAAGAGTTTAAAACAATAAAAACGTTTTTAAGATTCAAAATTTGATAATTTGCATAACAAAAAGCACTGTGTTGTTCTATGATCATGATATCAAAGGAGCAAAGTTAAAAAGAAAAGATATGGAGTAAATGCACAGGAGACAAAGTCTCTACGAATACAATACATGGTAGAAAAAAGCAATTAAACAACGCGTTAATTGATGTTTTTCAACTTGAAGTCACCACGAGGCTTTCAACAATGAGCTTTGCTCATGCCTCATAGTAAGTTCAAGAAGGCCCATAACACCAATTTTAGTAGGATTCATTGCTAGATGTCGAGCAATGCTGCATCCATTTTTTTTCACACCCTTGGATGCGTTATCGTCAACAACCTTTGTCATCCGTTTTCCGATAAAAGAGTCAAAGTAGACAACCAAAACATCTATACAACCATGTGTCTTCATGCTAAACCCAATTTGGTGAAACATGTGTAGACTGTAAACACTTTCCTAAACATGTTTTCCTTTGTTTGGGTTCTAGTGCTGCTGATGAGGAATTAATTTCCGAAATGGCCATACAGCTCATTATTGCAGTTGGAGTTAACATATGTGTTATGGTCTCATGTTCATTTACTCCATATCCTTTCGTAAAATTTGTCTTTTATTGCAGTGTGGAGTTGGTAAAACGATTCCCCGTGGAAGTGATGTATGCTCTTTATTTTTCTAAGATATGTTGTACTTGTACATGAGATAATACCTCATGTGTACACTTTGTTCAATTACTATATATTATCTAAATTTATGTGAATTTTAAAACCGAAGGATTAACTCCCTCCATCGTAGTTTTGTCCTTAGCTATATTTGATATTACTGATTATTCGGATTTCGTTTGGTTTTATGCATTTTAAACATTTTTTTGAAATTATGGATTTCCTTTGTTTGGTTTCTAGTGATGATGATGAGGAATTAATTTCCGAAATGACCACACAGCTCATTAAAGATATTGCAGTTGGAGTTAACATATGTGTTATGGTCTCATGTTCATTTACTCCATATCCTTTCGTAAAATTTTTAATACAGGAGTAATATTGCAGTGTGGAGTTGGTAAAACCATTTCCCGTGGTAGAGATGTATGCTCTTTATTTTTCTTAGATATGGTGTACTTGTACATGAGATAATACCTCATGTGTACACTTTGTTCAATTACTATTATCTAAATTTATGTAAATTCTAAAACCTAGGGATTAACTCCCTCCATCGTAGTTTTGTTCTTAGCTATAGTTAATTTAACTGATTATTCGGATTTCGTTTATTTTTATGCATTTGAAACACTTTTTGAAATTATGGATTTCCTTTGTTTGGGTTCTATTGCTGCTGATGAGAAATTAATTTCCGAAATGGCCATACAGCTCATTAAAAATATTGCAGTTGGAGTTAACATATTGTTATGCTCTCATTTTCATTTACTCCATATCCTTTCGTAAAATGTTTAGTATCAACACATTTAATCACCCTCAACAAGTAAAAAAAATATGTGTATAGAAAAAAAAATGTTTAGACCCTCTACATTTTTACAGGCCTAGGACAGGGCACTCATCCAGTCAATTGAAAGAAAACTTGTCATAATAAAATAGTGACATACGGGCCCCAAAAAAAGAATGGTCAGAAAAACATTTTGAAATTACAAAAAATAAAATGCCAAAAGTTTGAAAGTATGATAGTGTATCCCAGAAATATTCTCTAGAAAACAAGTACACAATGAATGAAATACATAAAAAGTATATTTACATCTCCCTCCATTTAACTCCCTCCATCGTAGTTTTGTCCTTAGCTATTTTTGATATTACTGATTATTCGAATTCAGTTTGGTTTTATGCATTTTAAACATTGTTTGGTTTTATGCATTTTAAACATTTTTTGAAATTATGGATTTCCTTTGTTTGGGTTCTAGTGCTGCTGATGAGGAATAAATTTCCGAAATGGCTATAAAGCTCATTAAAATTATTGCAGTTGGAGTTAACATATATCTAATAGTCTTATGTTCATGTACTCCATATCCTTTCGTAAAATATCTCTCGCATGGAGAATTTTTTTACGGACTCTACCTTGCAAGAGAGACAAACTCCTGTCTTAAAATTAAATATAACAGGATATAGAGTAAATGCATAAGAGACAAAATCTCTAGAAGTACATGGTAAGCATGTCTTTCTATGCACTTTTTCAAAAACACATCAGAATGCTTCATTAGCTAATTTACTCAGAGATGTCATCTCATTGCTTAGAAAAAATTGAACACGTATAACTAAAAACCAAATTTACTGTTAATTTAGTTCTTGTTGACGGTCATTTCTAAAACTTATTTCTCTTCAGTGCAGATTACTTCAAAACATTGAAAGACAACAAACCGAAATATTTATAAAAGCTGACAGAACAAATAACCAACCAGACTCCAAATAGAAAAGCCGAAATAAGGTAAGGATAGAGCTTTTCACGAACACGAATTTTTTAGTTTTAAACTTAATTTTCAAAAATTTACAGATTGCTTGCTCCCAAATATAAAAGAAATAACAAACACAATACCGACGTTACTGTGAATTTATCTAATGCATATGGTCGTTTTGACAACTCACCTCTCTCCAGTGATCAAATCAAAACAGTTGGCAATCATTAAAGCGAAAAAATGTGAAAAAGCTGATAAAGAACAAATTACCAATAAGATCTAAATAGGAAAGCACAAATCACTGAAGGACAGAGTTATGCAAAAAAAAAGAAAGAAATTTCATAGTTTTAACCAAATTTTCTTAAATAATTAAGAAATTACAATTCTCCAAAATAAAATCGGTTTTAAGGTGCTGGTTACTGGGTTTATGAAAACCCTCGACGACTAACATTCCAACAGCAGAGGCATCGGCCCAGTGGTAATAAATAATAAACTACCGAAGTTACGGTGAATTTATTTTTTTCTATTAGAAGTCTGACAGTTCAGAATTCTTAAATGAAATGCTATATCGTGCACTGGAAAACAAATGAGTATATAAAAGCTTGACATTTATATTCCAGTCTGTGGAACCATAATCCCATGCGTACTTAAGGGAAAAACTTAGAATTATTATTCTAAACAAACATGGAGTCAAGGCGGAAGCTAATCTTGATGCATGTTATTTTAAACAGAGAGCCAATCAAATGATCATTTAATCATTATAACAATAAACATCTTACTGATTCCAGTGAGACTATAATTATTGCTACAGAACCAATATATCTAGCAAGTTTATAGAAAACAATACATTCAAGGGAAAACTGAAAGATAATTGTCTTATATTTAAACAGCAATTTCAAGGAAGAAATTATTTTGCAATGTAATTTTATCATATTTATAATTTATAATCATTTATAAATTTTACGACATTTTAAACAAATGTATACTTTAGACTCCATTTATTTCTTTTACTAAAGAAAACGGAGCCTAAAGATCCAACAGATAACGTACCCTAAAGACCCCACAGATTAAGGACACTAAAGGCCCCACAAATTAAGGACCCTAAAGACCCCACAGATTAAGGACCCTAAAGACCCCTCAGATTACGGACTCGAAAGACCCCACAAATAACGGACCCTAAAGACCGCACAAATAACGGACCCTTAAAACCCCACAAATTACGGAACGTGAAGATCCCATAGGTTACGGACCCTGAAGATCCCATAGGTTACGGACCCTGAAGATCCCATAGGTTACGGACCCTGAAGATCCCATAGGTTTAGGACCCTTAATATCCCACACATAACGGGCCCAACAGATAAAGGACTGTACAGAACCCACAAATTAAGGACCCTGAAGACCCCACAGACTTGGAAGCTTTCATCAATTCAGTCTACTTAACTTTTCAATTTTGTTTGTTGTTTTAAAAAAGCGAGGCTTTTAAGTTGAATAACAGATTGATTTAGCATTTAGAGTTTTACGTCCAGTGAATAATATTTTAGCTATATAAGGAGGAATACAAGATAATCAATTAAATAAATATCAATGGAAAAATGAAAAAAATATACAATTTCCAAATGAAAACCGAAACAACAACCAATAATCCTAAATCCAGAATGCATGGCAAAATGAGAATCACATACAGAGAGAAAACCTAAATGAAGAAGACGAAACAAACCTTGGAAGGTGGAAGGGACAATCGGACAGTTTTTGATTGCGACTGGAAAGGGTAAATGGGAGAGGGACATGGAATTTAGTCTTCTATACCGGTTCGGAAGGCTGCTGTTTTTAGAAAATATAGGAGGGATCTTTAAACTGAATAGAGCGATACGTTTCTCCACACGGTTTGTCTACAATGGTTCGCGATCAAGCTTTCCGTATTGTGACCTGACTAGCCCACATAGACAGGAAATTCTTCCGTAAATGTTTTTTTTTCGTGTAAGACAGCCCATAGAAGACAGGGACACGATAAAATGTTTTATACGAATAAATGTCCAACTAGTGTGAGAAATTCAACGTATTTTAACCTCGGTTCACTCGAAAAAAGACGGAATTTCTAACACTCGTGGAAGATATCACTTATCTTTAATATGGTTTCGCATAAGAACCTATTATTCCCCTATCCAACACCTTGGGACGGTAACTACGAATAAATTGCAGAATTGAAAGTTATAATTAATACATCCAAAGGAAAAAAACCTTTAGCTCATATGTACATGGATTCGGTTAATCCGAACGAATGTCTTTACATGGACAATGACCATACGCTAACTCTCACACAAAACTCAAATTTACAATGAAAGAATGTGGAATAAATGTACATGAGACAAAGTCTCTACAAATACTTCATTAAACCAAGCGATGGGACAACGCTTTTATTGTTGTTCTTCATCAAGCATAACTAATGACTCTAGACTAAACACTGACCGGTTAAAATTATAAGCTTGTATTTAGATAAATTTAACTAAATTAGAATAATAAAAAATATATAAGAATTTGATGTATCCCATATTAAGAATACGAGTTTCCTATTTAAAGACTAACGGTTAAGAACTCTTGAATAAAAAGAGATATTGTGCACTGGAAAACAAATGAGTATATAAAATGCTTGGCATTTATATCTCTGTCTGTGTAACCATAATCCAATGCCTACTACTGGGAAAAACTTGCAATGATTATTCTAAACAAACACATAAAGTCAAGGCGGAAGCTAATCTTGATGCATGTTACTTTAAATGGAGAGCCAATCAAATGATCATTTAATCATTATAACAATAAACATCTTACTGATCCCAGTGAGACTATAATCATTATTACAGAACCAATATATCTAGAATATATAAAGAAAACTATACATTGAAGATCTTATGGTAGCTTTGAGTTGTCATTACTCCCCTTTGGGTCGTTGTCTCTTCGACACATTCCCCGTTTCCCTTCTTTTTTCTATTCAAGGGACAACTGAAAGATTATTGTCTTATATTTAATCAGCGATTTCATGTAAGAAATTATTTTGCAATGTACTTTTATCATATTTATAATTTATATTCATTTATAATTTTTACGACATTTCAACAAATGTATACTTTAGACCCCATTTATATCTTTTACTGAACAAAACGGACCCTAAAGATCCCACAGATTACGTACCCTAAAGACCCCACAAATTAAGGACACAATAATGAAAAGACATGGAGTAAATGCAAACTCTACAAACTCCTGATTAAAACAAGCAATGAAACAACGCTTTTATTGTTGTTTTTCATCTAGCAATACTAATTACTCTAGACTAAACACAGTACTCTGATTTGTTAAAGTTTTAAGCTTGTATGTAGATGAATTTAACTAAATTAAAATAATAAGAAATATATTATAAATTGATGAATCCTTTATTAAGAATACGAGTTTCCTATTTAAAGACTAACTGTTAAGAACTCTTGAATAAAAAGATATATGGTGCACTGAAAAACAAAGCTTGGCATTTATATTCCTGTCTGTGTAACCATAATTGCATGGGTACTTTAGGAAAAACTTGCAATGATTATTCTAAAATAATTCCCATTGCTAATGCAACGTCAAATTTCATTGGTCAACGTCATGAACAACAAAAAAGTTATTTCTCGATAAACTTTTCTTGCCCATTAATACACTACGACGTTAAATAGTGCAGTATATGGTGACGTAAAAATCAGTGACAACATTGTTCAAAGTTCAAAGGATTGGAATTATAAGAAATAAAAGTAATTTTGGAGGAGTTTATGGATGTGTAAACGCGGCCTTTCACTCACAAACTCTACATAAAGTCCTTCGGACTTTATTTAGTTTGTGAGTGTGTCGGCCGCGTTTACACATCGATAAACTCCTCCAAAATTACTTTTATTCCTATACAAACACACAAAGTCAAGGCGGAAGCTAATCTTGATGCATGTTATTTTAAACAGAGAGCCAATCAAATGATCATTTAATCATTATAACAATATACATCTTTCTGATCCCAGTAAGACTATAATCATTGTCACTGAACCAATATCTTTAGCATATAGCAAACTATACAATCAAAGGAAACGTGAACGATTATGGTTTGATATAAATACAGCGCTTCCAAAAAAAAGATTTTATTTTGAATATCATTTATTATCCACAAATGTATCCTTTAAACTCAACTTATTTCCTGTTCCCATCATACAGACCTAACACATTACTTTTGTACACCGCGGTAAGTACCATTTGTTACTTCAGTATATTTAACTTTGCCGTTATGTATGTAGTTTCAAAACTGCGAGGTTTTTTTCAAATTGAAACAGCGACAGTATGATACTGAAGAAATAAAGGAGTGGTATTTACAAAAATCAAAGTCCGAATACATGGCCAAACGAGAAGACAGAAAACCATGACGTAAGTTAGCTACAAAACACAGAAATAAAACATTAAAAACCAAGCCACTTACAGTGTGAACTCCCCTGAAACTAAGAGTGACATCAGGTGCTCCGGAAGGGTAAGCATTCCTTGTTCTGTCAACAGCACCTGTCACGCGGTAAGTGACGCATGTTTGTTTTTGTTTTTTTTTTTAATTTGAATGATTGAATTTTATGTACAGTGAGCAATATTTCAATTATATCAAAAGGAGAACAATGTAATAAAAAATTATCAATATAAGAGGAAAGATAAAAAGGTGGAAGGAACAACCGGGCAACGATTTTTTTTATTGCCACTGGAAAGGGTGATAAATGGGTAGGGGCATGTCATTAAGCCGCCTGTACCGCCTCGGAAGTCTGCTGTTTCAAGAAAATGAAGCACGGATCTTTAAACTGAATGGAACGTGTCGTCTCCACATAATTTGTCTACAATGGTTCGCGGTCAAGCCAGCAGAGACAAGACATTCACTTATAAACCACATTTTGACGGTAGTTAAGAATAAAATCCACAACTGAAAAACATGATTAATACATCCAAATTAAAAAAAAATAAAAAAAAAAAACAAACAAACAAACAAACAAACAAACAAACAAACAAAAAAATGCATGAATTCGGTTGATCCGAACGAATGTCTTTACTGGACACTGTAAATGTGCGTTATTCTTTACATAAAACTAAAACATTTTTTTTTACTGGTTTTACTTAAAGGACAAAAATATGAGCTTCTATTTTGATCAAATTATCTAAAGTCTGTTTCACTTCCTTTAGATAATGGAAATTCTATTCTGCTGACTTTAATATTGCATATTTCTGCACCGGATTTTGCATGGTTGTGTAAAAATATTATACACTTCTGGAACCACTTTTGATTTGATGATTTCCAATTCATGTTGAAGGAAAAAACACTTTTTAAATATGCTCCATGCTTTTAAATGGATGATATTTTCCGCGCACAATTATTGGACCATTCTGAAATAGGTATAGGCAGGTTATCTTTAAGTCAGATGATAAACAACTCTCACTTAGGTTTTTACCATGTACTTGGACCCCTTTTGACTTAAGAAAAACATACCCGTAAATGATATAATTCAACAAAATACTTAAACATGTAATTGAAATATGCATGCATTAAACCCCAAAAAAATATATTCGAAGTGAATTGTTAATGTCCTACTAATTTCTATTCGGTGTTTACAAACAAAAAGTCCGTGGATGACAATTGTTAACCCCGAACGAGCACACCTTGCTATTATTAGATGGGTCAACTCGGGTCATCTAATTCATCAAGTTACTTGGTCGCCCTTAAAATAGAACAATCCAACACTAAGAAATTTTCACCTGTTTGAAAAAAAATGTGAAAATGCACATGACTGC